>VXBH01001654.1:0-10094 GCA_013400035.1 Rynchops niger
ACACACATATATGTGTATATATAAACTATGTATATATATATACATTTTTGTATACACACACACACACACATATATATNCATATTACTCTTCCCTTGAAAAGAGCAAGCTAGCCTTATTCATGATACTGTATATGTTCTGATATTTGAAAAAATTATTTTATTTCATATGGTGGTGGCATTAGTGAATTTATTATAAGAACTCTGTTTCCCTCTGAGCTGCTTACTGGCTCATTAGGTGTTAATTTTATGAGTATGTAATATGGTTTTTATTTTTAAGGGAACAAGTTAATCCAGTGAATCCAGTGGTTTAATACGCAATGGATAAGCATAAATCACCATGCTCAGTAGCAGAGGTGTAGGTTTTCTCTGCTGTGTCAATACAAAATATCTTGTTAACATTATAGACATTAAGGATTATGTGCTGCACTACTGAAGTGGTAAAGATTTTCTTGGGATCAGCATTACGTGTACGACAGTTCTCAGACAGTGAAGTGGTTAGTCCTCCAATAATCACATGCAACTGAGACAACAGGAATATCACTGCCATCAGATGAGCACTTTTGCCTTACGTGGCACTTTTTTTAATGCTGGGTAAATAAGAAAGTTGAGGATCTGAGAATTACAGGCTAAGCTTTTGTAAGGATTCTTATTTACAGTTCTATATCAGATTTGCAATTTAAACTGAGATAAGCGTTCTGCAGTTTTGCTATTATTCCATAAAAAAGGGAAAATTGTTGGAGATAAGCCATGAAAGTAAAAGAGCAGTTCAGTGACAATTCACAGTTGTCAAGGATATAATGTGAGAAGACAAAGGAAGAAACTGAGAATAGCAGTTACAATCAGAGATTTTTAAGTTACATGAAAATAAAAGCATTTTTCAAGTTGTGCTGAATAAGTCTGTGTAATGTGGAAAATGGAAAAAATATATAAAGTAGATGGTTATCAGGCCAAACAAGGTCTAGACAAAGATGTAACAAAACTATTAAGTAAAATAACCAAAAAAATATTTCGTTCTTATCAGAGCAATAGGGAGCAGAGGCCAAAAATTAGAAATGGGGAAAGAAAAGTAGTTGTTGAGAAGATGGTAATAAAGCGATATTTATTCTGTAGGCCTTTTGGAACTCATTTCTCCATAATGGACCAACTGGGGCAAAATTTGAGCATAAATATGTCTAATAAGAAAGTCTAAACATTTTATGAAGAGTAGAGGAATGGATGCATTTTTTCTCCTTACATACTTACTGAAGCTCATCAGCTACCCACTGAGATCAATAGAGAAACATCACTTTATATTTGTGGACTCTGGATCATAACTTGGGTGAAATAAAATATTAAACTCAGTAAAACAGTATTATATTGCTTATATATCAGTCCACAGTTGTTTTGTAATGACTCATTTACACTGCAGGAAGAAGTGGGTTACAAAATATGAAATGAGTGTTGAACTTGCAGAATATATGCAAGTAAATTACCTTACTCACCCTGCTTTTTTTCTTAGCCTGGATGAGGATGAGGCAAAGATTATCCCATTTTAGAAAATAAGATCCTCATAGCTGTTTACGTAAACAGATTTACTGAAGCATTGGCAACATCAGCTTCGGCAATATCAGCATCTCCTCCTGCCCTTGCAATGGAAATCATTTCACACTCATTGCCCTCTTTGATAGGGGTAAGATGAACTTGTTCTCTAAACCATCATGGTATCATCTGAATTATAACAGCCCGCTGGTCAGGCTTTATTGTAAGTCTGCATCCATGAAACAAGACTCCACAGGGTATTCTTTCTCCTCTCATTTTCCTCTCTGTCTGCTATAATTTTCTCCCCCTCTCCCCACCTCCCTTTTTTTCCAGGGTCCTCTTTACTGTTCATTTAATCTTCCTCAACACATAGTTAAAAACTGTTTAACTGCTGGTATGCATTGGATGTTATGGACATTAGCTGTCAGAAATTGAGATCTGCAGTTGCCTGTCGCGTTTGCTAGGAGCATAAAGAGCTTAAACAGATCTGGGCGTTATATAGACCTAACCTAAACACAAAGGGGATATCAGAGCTGGGCACAGGACCAATGTTAATTTGTATAAATGACTGAAAGTTATAGTTGCCATAAACTGCACGGTAAGGAGAGCAGCTACAACGAATGTGAAAGGCATACATCCCCGATCAGCATAAGAACCTTCACAAGGTTCTCAATACAAATGGGCTTTATAGCAATTTTAATAAAATCCTGATTTGTAAGCATTAAGAACATACCAGACCACTAGTGATGCCAAAGTTGGATAGCTATCTAAGTATCTGAATTTCTAGGCTTAAGGAATCTTTTCAAGCCTTCCTTAAATCCAGCAGATCAGAAAAACAAGGAAAAGAGCAACAAAAGTTCAATACTTAAGAATTTCCCATAGTTCTTAAACCAAACTGAACAAATAAAAAACAAAGCCAACCACCACTGCAAAACTAAATCAGAGCTTAGTACTAAATTAATGCATTTCTTATTTTTCCTGGAGCAGGTTTATTTATTCTTTAACCAGGTTAGAGTTATATGACTTTTCTCTTTAAGGATGGCAAAATCAAGAAGAGAAAGTCAGCATGGCATAGTGCAAGGGACCTGTGAAAATGGCAGACAGATACTATTATTGTTTGCCACCAGCTCTGGATGTATTCACAACTCGTTGAACCTGCAACCAAGATTAGCCAAGTACAATTCACCATTATTGGGGCAGCACAACTCACAAGGCCACAGAGACTCCTGTGGGCTCTTGAAACCAAAGAGGAAGCCATCAGCAACCTTGATATAAAGTGAAGAGTTTACATTATTTTTTTAAGGAAAATGCATGGAATATCAAAGGCAAGTATGTGTATTGTACGTGAACAACTCAGGCATCAGTACTGCAAATATTCATGCAGTGTCCACTTACACCATTTACATGTGGAAAGTGACTCTACAAAAGTTTTTTTCAAGATCTGAACTTGTCTTGATAATGCAAAGAAAGAAAAATACTTATAAAAACAGTGTGTCATTGCTACAGATATAAACTTATTTCTTTTTAAATGGTTTAACCATTTCTTACTTGGCTTTAGGCAAAATCCTTTCTCCTATACACAAATATAAATGCCTTTTAAGCCAATGAATATCTTTGATTTTCATCACTTATATACATAAAAACCGATATATTTTACTTTAATCATAAATGCATCTTGCAAGCATACCATCTATTTTAGCTATTGTAAATACAATGCAGGTACTCCTTGTAACTTCAATATACATATTATGGAGCGGATAGCAGCCAACAGACAGTTGGTAGATAGCGGCCATCTATGAGTATTGATAATGGGCAATTTCATATAACAGAGTCACGACAGGCATTCAGGAGGAGTCCTCCAAACGTATTTAATCCAGTTAAATGAAGATTCAACAATGTGGTACATTCCTTTATTCAAATATGCATGTTTTTAAGGTGTCTGTGTAGCCTTTCACATCTTATGCCTCTGCTTTTACTCTTTTACAAAGAAATACAATACATTCGTTTTTAAACCTGGAATCTTAAAGTTTGTTGATGTACCTTCTCATACATAAGAAGTTAAACCAAAATAAATTATGTCCAATATCGCAGTGTTACATAGAATTGTTGGAAAGTAGTGTGAATTGGGGTTTTTTTGTGGGTTCTTTTTGTGTTTTGGTTTGGTTTGGTTTTAATTAAGCATTCTTCCAACTGCAGGGGTGTTACACAGAGTGACAGTACTATACTAGCACAGAAATAAAACAAGTACATTTGACAAGCCAGTAGTATTTTGCATAGCACTGCACTGTATTCTGCAGAGAGCTCCTGGCTTACTTTGACGTTAATAGACCTTGTACAGGAAGAAGAGATAACTGTTCTCCTATTTTTGTACCTTCCTAATATTTCTTTTTATTAGAAAGCAATTGTAGATACAACTCAATCGTGTCCTTCTTACCTTTTTTCTGCCTGAATGGGAAACAAACTGCATTCTTTTTTACTGCCACTGACAATACCTAACGCATCTTCGTGTTCCTCCTGGGGGAAAGATAGACCACCAGTTTCCAGCCTGGAAAATTCCTCTGTTACATCAGAGATAGCTTAGAACAGTCATCTGAATTGTTAACATCAGTTGTAAACTAGTTTGTTCTTTGAATTGTCATGCCGGAGGATTATTCCTTTAATTCTTCTCATTACTGTCAGATATACTGATTTATAGCTGGTCTTGCAAAGGACTGCTGACTGAAGCAACTATCTATCATGTTTTTCTGTCTTTTTTTTGTCCTCCCACAACTGGGATGGACCCTTGACTGGCATATGGTGAGACAACTTTTCTCACTTCAAACTACTGCAGATTACAAGCAAGATTACTTGACACCCGTTCAGAGTTGCACTTGCCTTCCCTCCCCTCTGTTCTTTTAACAAATCGGTACAATTAGGCACTCTATTCAAAATTTTTGAGAGTCTGGAAAAGGGTGGGAATTTTTAGGGAGGAGAGACAAGCGATTAGTAGCTGAAAGGGAATCTTGAATGGTAACTTTATCTGCTTGTCCAAAACTGGACTTTATTATGGCAGAACACATCACTGAAGTGGACAAGTCTCTTTTCTTCTTGTTCCTTAAAGATACAAGAAATCTAGAAAGTTTTCTATTATTGGTTCTGCTGCACAAAGAGACAGCACAAAACACAGCAGGTCTTGAAACAAAATGCTTTATTGAATAACAAAAGAAGGATGATATCAATATGTTTTTATCTGTTCAAGAAATTTCCCCATAACGGCTTTTTGGTGCCCCGTGCTCTAATACACTATATGGCTACTAATGGCTTTCTAATCTCATCATCTGCAATGCTAGAGTTTTAAATCTATTTACTTCAATTCCATGACATGTATCAGGCACAAAAGGATGTATTTACTGGCTTTCTGTTACATGTTTTTATTAAATTAAAAGGTGCCCAGACGTCTTAATCAGAAACTCCCATTGTAAGTTCTCAGAGAGAGAAGGAAATAAAAGGTCACTTTATCAATAATTTCAATAGTCAAATAATAAAAAAAAAAAAGACAGATTCTTGATGTAGTTTTGAGTTACAACATATCCGGCGCTGGTTTCAGTCTGAATTTCTCCTTTCAGTAGTCTGAAGCTTGCCTCTGAAGTATTGCACTTTACCACCTCAATCTCTTTTTCTTTTCTTTTATGGGTTAAAACCAAAATCGGTTTGTGGGATTTTTTTCCTTCTCAGGAGGTACAGCTCTGCCTAAACATTTTGAGCATGTGTGAGTATTTGGTGAAGGGAGAAAACCTGTAAATACATTTCCTTTAATCCTCCTGAAATTTTTCCCCAAGAGAAAGCTTAGGCTAGAGCATCTGGGATATGTGTAGGGAATATCAATAACATTTTGATCCCTTGATAGCTGGCTTGCTTTTCTATAGATCCCTACCATCTCAATACAGAGTAAATGACTTCTCTTTCTCAGGGGATGAATTTTGAACAAGAATGAGGAGGAAATAATGTGAAATGCACTGTGCCTGTCCTGTCCCAAAAGTAGACAACTCTATCACAATCCTTGGGTATAAGAAGGATCTGTAGCTCAAAAGTAGAGGTGGGTTTTAGGTCCAGAGGTTTTCAAGTTAGTCTGTCAACTGTCTGACATAACAGCTGTTACAAAACCATAGGCCACAAAATGGGAAAAGGATGGGATTAGCAATTGGTGTAAAATTGTATTTAAAACTGGATTATTCTTCAGTGCATAGAGACTTGCAGGCTTGACAGTGATTCTTGCTTATTCTTCATTGGAAAAATGCAACAGAACATCTTACCCCCATGGAGGCACTGGAACAGGAGGAACCACATATTGATGTATTCTTCTGAGAGAACATTCTTGAGTTTTCCAGTCAAGATTTGTCTCTGCAATCCATGCTGTCTCTCTGCCTGGCTTCCTTATGCTGAATGTTCTACCTGAATGCAAAAAGACACCTTTCTCACGTGTTTCTGACAGAACAAGAGTAGAAGTGGGTATTCCTTCCTCCCTCTTCGGACCTGATAGGTTGGTACAGGTATTTACTAGGCACAGTAATATGAACGTAAAACTGGTCTGCTGAAGTTCCCTGCTTTGGGAAATGCTATCAGAAAAGAGAAAAACGAAAATTGTACTAAAGAGCCACTTCTGAATTTAGGAAATATTTGACATGAACCTTGAAAAGTACTGATACTGAGTCTTCATGTGTCTGCCATGAGGAAACAAGTGTTCTCAGTAATTTTAGGTTGAATTCAGAAACTTTTCAACTAATCTGGGGGTTCTAGGTGAATATCCAAAGGTTGTTATTGCACTGTCCAGGAGAAAGCAAGTTGAAAAAACACATTTCTGTTATGGCTGCGAGAAACAGTTCAGGCTGTAGCATTCTAGTTAAATCAGTTTCTCCCTGTGCAAGAGGACACAAACCTTTCATACCCAAACCTTGTCTGGGCCTCTGAATTTTTTTGACTGTTTGACGAAATTAGATTGATGCTATTCTGATGCACTGCATGGCATTTAAGAGGGTAAGAAGTTCAATGGCTTCTTTGAACCTCTTTGTGTTTCAGTTTAATGTTTCATATGCCATTTGTTTGTTACAACTTTATATCCTCATACCAACCTCCATGTAATAAATCATGCTTGTGCACTGTAGTAGTATTTTACTTTGTGCTGAGAATCATTAAAATACCTGACAGTTTTTCTCAAACATCTCCTGTCCTGAAATCATTCAAGATGATGAACCTCACATGCAAATTACAGAGTATGCTTTTAGTCCTTGTGTTTTCAGAAAAAATGTGTGCTCTCATCCCTTAGTGTCCATAATCCTCTCTAGTTTTACAGGATACCTTGTGTATCTTAGATTAAATTGTTGTCTTTTCAGAAAAAGGGTTTAATGAAAAGTTAGAAATGAGTACATACTATAATTACGGTAAAGACGGAAAAAAAAAAAAGATTAGCCTAAAAATAGATTCAGTTTATTCATACTTTGAATACACTGAAAAATTGCTACTGAAAGCTAGAATAAATTTTGCAGCAAATTTTGATAGTACTCTTTATTGCATCTTTATTAAAAAATGTATTAAACTTACCTAGGATTATTATTTCCTATGTCTATGATGCTGAGTAAATATGTTTATTTTATTTATTTATTTGTGGAGGGAGAAAAAAATCCCATGTTTAATTAAAAAGGTATAAAAGGGAAAATAACACCATCAGATATCCTAAGCAGTATTTACCACTGCTTGTGTTCTAATCTAGGCTTTTGCACTTATGTAACACCAGTTTTTAAGTAGTACAAATCGGTATAATTGTACTGAAGTTAAGGGACCTACCTTGGGTAAAATATCAGAATATACTACTTTGTTTGGGGTTTTTTTTTGTTTTTCTAATGTAGATTGTAGCACAGGACTGTACCTTCTGGATCGTTCCCGATCTCGCTTAGAGGAGGATTTTGCTTGTAAGGACTTTCTACCTGCATGTTTTTCTTGGGCTGCTCTCTTGATCTTGGCAATCAGCCACCCGAAGTCTCCGTCAGAGGCCTTTTGGGAATATCTATTGTCAACTGTATCACCCTCTCTTTTAGCAGTTAGGAAAATGTCTTTTACTCAGTGTGTTTTCCTCCTATTTCTCCTTTATACATTTTTTTAAAATAATATTCTTCTTTTACCCTATAATTTGGTTTTTAGATAATAGTAAAGATTATGTGTAGATCTCAGATCTCTTTTCTCATTGTAAATTGCGAAAGGAGCAAGAGGCTTGGGATTTTGAATAGAAATTTAGACACCACTACCCTCAAGCAAAATGAAAAATGTGGCTCATGCAAAAGATCAGGCTTGAGACATAGCCTCCAGAACCTATAAATTGTCAGGGTCTACATATATGAACTATGGCCTATATGATATGTGATGAATAGCCATAATGGGAGCATTAGGGACACAAATTAGAGCAATGATTTTCCCGTGCTTTGGCAGAAATCAGGACTAATCTGCTGGGGTAAGTGGAAAGCAGGCAGATCACAGGCACTGATATTAACAAGTTGGGTTTTTTTCTTTAATGTCAAAGTGACTGTAACCCTGTTCCTATTTAAAGACATTACTGTAGAAAGAGAGAGAGCTTGCTGGACTGTTAGCTTAAAAACCTATTCAGAATTCAGATATTTAGACAATTTCAATGTAATTAGCTGTAACATCCAATTGTGCTTTCCTTCCAGCCTAACCTTTTCCTGGGAAGAAAACACTCATCCCATTTCTAGCGGATTTTTTTATGGTTTATACAGATGAGACCTGAAATGAAAAGCTGACCAGTGGCTTGCATTTTCTTGGAACTGTAATTTGATTTTGATTGGGATATTTATGCCATTTGTTGCTTCCCCTGCCATTAAAACATCTGTAAGCAGTCACCAAAATGAGAAAAAATTCCAACTTTGTATCCTATGGACAGAAAGAATAACCAGGTAAGGAAAGCATACCCACACTGGTTTAAATTGTTTCCTGAAGGTCAGACTGTTGGAAGGGACTCTGTTTTGTGTGATAAGGAATGTTTGTGCATGGATTATTTGTTTTCTCTCCTCCTATTTTGCATATTTTAAACACACATGTTCAAAACCTTCAAGGTAGTCTGGCAGAATTCTTGAAGGCAAGGTAGATGCTTCTTGAAGAAAGGTAAAACACCTTTTCTTTGTTCACCTTTTACACTGCTATATGAGAATGTCTGTGTGACACTTGCTGCACTAAAGAGAATTACTGCACAAGATAATTAAAAGGAGACTACCAGAGAGAAATTTGATGTCTGCTTTTCCTTGTCATAGCTGTCTTTTTCTGCTTCCCTCTCACTAGTGTAAGCAGTATTGCATTTTTATTTATATTTGTTGTTGTTACGAGGTATCTCCCCAAAGGATATTTTGACTGCAGAAGTCTGATAACTTTTAAATCATCTAGGTCTCTTTTCTCTCTCCTTTTTAATATAGCATGTTTTAGATCCATTTGGCACATCTCTAGATATAAGTGCTGCTTCTTAACTGATGTTGTTTTCCAGTTCCCTGCCTCAATTACAGGGTAACTCTTAGATATTTTTTCTGAGTTGTTCAATAAATTCTCCATTGAAAGCTAAGGGCAACTGGGTTAAATCACTCTTGAAATGATTTACCGTTCTTCAATACCCTTTCCCACATATTGAAGAATATGGAGCAAATGCGTTTGCTGCCTCAAAATGAAACAATGATTAATACATGAAGACAAATAGTCAAGAGAAATGGATGCAGGTTTAGCAACAATGGAGGCAAAAATAGTAACTCATGAGTGATGATGATTCCACATATTTCCCCAAAGAAATAGATACAGTTTTAAATGGTTCAACAGGCTGCAGTAGGAGGAACATATTAAATGTAAACAGCTTGGCCTCAAGTCATGAATATTGCATTTCCTTGCATTACCTGTGAGATTGACTAACACTCTAAAAGGGGTCAAAGTATGAGTGGAAAGACAGCTCATTCTAGCGATAAATAAACAACAAACAGGAAATGGTAGGATGAATTCAGATACTGTTTTGGAGGTTAAACTCGCCTCTCATAGCAGAAGGATCACCCCTTTATTACACTACAGTGAGTGAAGGAGTAGCTCTGCCCTGAATGCTCCTTTCATTTGTTCTTTCAAAGATCCTTTTAGCACTTTAGTCAGTGTTTACTAGCAAATAGTAAAAGGTAAAAAACAATGCTATCAATTAACCACTTATTTTCAAACACTCACAGTTTGGTAGAAAACTCCCTTTTGATCTTCTTTTTAAATTATTTTATTTACTGAATAGATTTTTTTTTTAGAGGTTCCTATTAGCTTACTCAGGATTCATGTTCTAGAACTATAAAAGTAACATGCTTTTTAATCACAGAATCATTAAATCATTTAGGTTGTCAAAGTCTCTTAAGATCACCAAGTCTAACCATCACCAAACACTTCCAAGTCCACTACTAAACCATGTCCCTAAGCACCACATCTACATGTCTTTTAAATGCCTCTAGGGATGGTGACTCAACTACTTCCCTGGGCAGCCTGTTCCAATGTTTGACAACCCTTTCAGTGAAGAAATTTTTCCT
>VXBH01001654.1:10129-58493 GCA_013400035.1 Rynchops niger
AATATCCAACCTAAACCTCCCCTGGTGCAACTTGAGGCCATTTCCCCTCATCTTAACGCTTGTTACTTGGGAGAAGAGACCAACCCCCACCTGGCTACAGCCTCCTTTCAGGTGGTTGTAGAGAACATTACGGTCTCCCTTCAGCCTTCTTTTCTCTGGGCTGAAAAAAACCCAGCTCCCTCAGATGCTCCTCATAGGAATTGCACTCTAGACCCTTCATCAGCTTCACTGCGCTTCTCTGAATTAGGGGACTGGAACATCTCTGTTTTGAAGAAAGGCTGAGGGACTTGAGTCTTTTCAGTCTGGAAAAAAAAGAAGATTGAGGGAGGTTCTTATTAATGCTTATAAATACTTAGAGGGTGGGTGTCAGGAGGATGGGGCCAGGCTCTTTTCAGTGGTGCCCAGTGACAGGACAAGGGGCAACAGGCACAAACTTGAGCATAGGAAGTTCCACCTAAACATGAGGAGGAACTTTTTTACTTTGAGGTGGCAGAGCACTGGAACAGGCTGCCCAGAGAGGTGGTGGAGTCTCCATCTCTGGAGACATTCAGAAGCCATCTGGACATGTTCTTGTCCAGTCTGCTCTAGGTGAACCTGCTTTGGCAGGGGGTTGGACTAGGTGATCTTTGAAGGTCCCTTCCAACCCCTACCATTCTGGTTTCTGTGTTTCTGTGAACAATCTCCAGCCCCTGCAAGTCTTTCTTGCAGTGAGGGGCCCAAAACTAGACACGCTACTCAAGGTGGGGTCTCACCAGTGCTGAGTACAGCGGGACCATCACTTCCCTAGGCCTACTTACTACACTGTTCCTGATACGAGCCAGGACGTTGTTGGCCGTCTTGGCTACCTGGGCACACTGCCAGCTCATATTCATAATTTCACAGTTTTTTCATAATTTCAAACATTTCTCAATTCACATTTAGTAATTGAGGCATTACTAAAAATTAATTTTAAATACAAATACAGTGCACCTTCAGACTCATATAAAAATGTGTATTATAGTGATTTCATACCCTTAAGCATTTGTCTTGCTTATGATAAATAGAACTGGTCATAATTTAATTATTATTCTGCAATTAATTTCCAAGAATATATTGTGAACTTTTTCAGTAAGTTCATGCACAGTGTCTGTGATTCTTCAGAAAATATTTTTTAGTCTCTTGAATAGACACTCCAAATGAAAATACAATTCACTGTTCATCATGGCACTTCATTGCTAATATCTAAAAGAATGTGAATATCAGGTTTTATTGCATATTTCAATTTTAATAAATTTTGACGAATTATTTTGTTATAATAAGTCATCCAACAAAAAGAAGACAAAGATTGATCTATGTAATATATTTACCATTCTTAGAATGGAAGTAAAATTCTAAACTAAAAAATATGGTTCAACACTAGAGCACTTCTTCATGAATATTTGCAGTAAGCAAGTGTAAGTGTAATCCAATTGCTCTGATATGCATTTTTTCAAAACAGTAAGTTTTTAAAAGGCAAGAAGACATCACTGCTATAGCAATGATATATCATTGCATGACATAAATTTAAGTATGAATGCTTGATATTACATGACTATTTACACAGGATTTTTAACCTTTTTTCATTATATTCTGCATTTTCTATCATCTGACTCATTCTGAGACATTTCCTGTACGATACTTTTATGGTCAGCTGACAATGACAAGCCATCCTTTGAGTATTTGAGGTAAGGCAAGGAAAGGAAAACCATGGCTATTTTCTTTAATCAGGTTAAACATGAATCACTGACCAGTTCAAATCTGATGTGCCCTATAGGTAACCAGAGCCAGTTTTATCAATATCAGTTTTCCAGCTCATTAACTGTATTTAACCAGGGCAGGGGGACCAGAATGCATTTTCATGCATCATTTCACCCAGACTGTTCTGTTGTCAAGCTTTATGGAAAATGACACAGAATTGTCATAAAATAAAAAGAAATTTCAGGCATAGTGGATGCTCTACTTGCCTTTTACTTGCAGGTTCATCTGATGCTCAGAATCACTGTAGAAAGAGCAAATGTTTCAAAGAAGACAAAATCTATTTCATATGATTTTGTGCCACATTGTGAGGAGATGGACACATTTCTTTAGCCTCATGTGAGTTACAGCAAAAGAAGGATACAATCCATTTTGAGTGAGTGGAGTATCCTTGTGAAAAACCTACTTTTATTTTTAAATTTCTACCAACTTTAGGTTGCCTGTGCTCTCATTCTGACTGGAATTTCTACCACCTGTGACAATTCACTGGTCCTCAATAGCTGCTGCTATTCAGATCTTAATTATCCTAGGAAAATTGAGTGTCTTGAAATTTATCTGGTTCAGTAAGAGAAAACTAGTGTACCATTTCCATCAGTGCCGATAAACCTCGGGTACCCAAGTTTGAGTGAGAAACTTTCCTTAGAAAAGTAAGTGCTAGAGAATGTACTCTGGTCAAGGATTTAGCACAGATATCCACTAGGAATTCAGTAAATCATCACCAGTTTTTAAAAAAGATCCATAAACTGCTACATGAACCGAAATCAGCTGTTATTAAATTTCCCGCATACACAATTTGTGCAGTTTCCTAGATGGGTAGGAGACAAGGTCGTTGTCTAGCTAATCCTGCATCTTCCTGGTTTGTTCACTGAAATGTTTAATAGTGAGTTGCTTCTTAGCTCTTATTTTCTGTTGAGAGAATAATCTGATAAATGCTTTTCTTTCCCGTTTTAAAAAATTGAAAACAGGAATGCAGTCAAAAAGAAATCTAGCCAAATGAAGTACTGAGGAAAAATCACTGAAAAATCTGGGCAGCTTGTCAAGCTAAATTTATCTTCAAACTGATATATTGGAAGTGATGACTACTTACACTTTAGCCTATTAAATACTAAACAATGAAAATAGCCGGCTTTACATCCCTGAAACACAGCCACATACATGCGACAGGCTAGAGTGGAGTTGTAGAGAAGGGACAAATGCAGTGTTCTTCTTTGAAGTTTGGCCATTCAAGATCAACAGTGTTGTGAAAGCTTACAATGCTCAAAAGAAAAGGCAGTACCTGTGCTCCAGCCTGATACTCTGTTTTAGCAATAGCAGGGCCCTTTCAGGTTTTATTTTTCATCTGTAAATCTAATACAATGCCACTTAAATATACCCTGTTTCAGTTTCTAAAACGAGAGGAAATTATAATGCTATCCAAACACTAACTGAATGAAACTGGGAGTTTAAATTTGAAAACCAGATTTTCAAAAGTGTGGAGTGATTTCAGATTCCTAAATGTACATCTACACAAATAACAGAGCAGCTATCGGAGAATCAATGCACTAGCACACACCCAAAAATCTTTACGTGTAGACTTAGCTCTCATTCAAATGCAATTTAGCTGTGTTTCTTTGGAGACTTCCACATTGGATCACAGAAGAAAGAAGGTATCTTCTAGCTACAAGGACAATTTAAATTATTACATATTGTGCTGGAAAAGTTGCCAATGTAATGAGTGCATTGAACTGGAACAGCGAGAATGGGCGGCAAAGGTCTAACACAAAAGCTTTTGTGCTAGAAAAAGGAAACAAATTTATTGACTGAACAGTGATCTCAAAAGGACTGAATGATAGAGAGATGCTATTAGTATTGGAATAAAGACAAGCTGATAACTCCTTGAAACTTAGAAAACATAGACATAGTATAATGATTTGTGGCTTCAGTGTCTCATTTCATTAAAACACTACTTTCTTCCACGTCCTTGGATAGTTTTTACTTGTTCCATTCTTGTAGATGCATATTAATAATGCTGTATAAGTGAAATAGTAATATGAGTCATTCAGGAGAGGGTAGGAAAGGAAAGAAAAACAAAAGTGAAAGACAGTTATCAAGTTAAGAGTATAAACACAGAATTTTCCTACTGCTATTTTAAACCAGTGTTTAATGACAAGAATTCTGTTAACTAATTAAAAAAAAAAACAAACAAACAAACAAACAAACAAAAAACAAAACANGTTTAATATCAGAGAAAATGAAAAGGAGAAAGGTAAAAAGTTCAGTTTTGGAAGCTCTTCTATATTTCCTGTCATCTTAACTGGATTTTATACCTTCTGTGAACCTCAGATCACTCAAAAAATCCAGCCTTTTCAGGTGTATTACAGTAATATTGTAGAAGGTTTTAATATGATAGTTCACTGAAATAATTTATTAATGGAAGCAGAAGAATATGATTAGATGAGGGAGACAAGGGAATACTCTGGATTTAGTTGTGGACAGTAAAAAAAAAAAAAAANGTCAGGCTGGTCACAACAGCGTGTATTCGTGGTGATAAACTGGTAAAGTGTTCCAAAATGCTCAGCATGTATTGTGTGACTTCAGTTTTGTACCTGGCTAGTGAATGACACTGAATCTGTCACATGTTAATCTCTAGGAAGATGAGGAGAAATAGGAGCTGCACTCATCCTAGGCAGTCCTCCCTAGACAACAGCATTTATTTCACATGGGATGAAAGAGGAATATAGCACAACACACATAGTACAGAAGCTCAAGCCAAACACAGCAAGTTTCAAATCGGAGAGTTTTTCATCTGGCATTCATTATACATGCCTACCAGATAACCTGTCACAAAAGAAGAGAAAATACCTTTTCGTACTCTAACTGCACTTTCCATTAAAACCAGAAAAAGCTCTTGGGAACATTTTCCTGTGGAGTTGTGTGTCAAGTTTCTTGTGGTATGATCTGTGATTCTCCACTCTTAACTTCTTAAATAATTGAATAAATTTTAAAAATAATATTTAAAACTTTTTGATTATTCATTCTGTGCCTCGCTACTCCCAGTTTTGACTTGTTCATGTCACCTTGCCATCTAATTGCTCATCCAGCTTTCCTAAAACCAGCTTCTAAAACACCAGAATGATGCCTACGAAGTAGGGGCTGTCACACTGCTATCAGAATAACAAGGAGGTTAAATGATAGAAGAGTGATTTAAGGAACTGAGTATCCTGCAGGGATCAAACATTAAAAGATATCCTGCTGGTCCTCATCAAACACATTGCACAACACTGACCAGTCACTAAAAGGAGGAGAAAAATATTTGCAGCTCCAAGCTCTGCATCTAGCTATATGGCTGGCCTCAGAGTCAAGTTCCCAGAGTACATTAAGACGCAGCCTTAAATATTCTCTTCTGCAAGGTTTATACTACACAAGTGTCTCCACATTGCATACACCGTACACTTAGTTAGGTACTAGCTCCTATGTGGGTACTAGGTGTCTAAGTCCATTGCCTATGATAGCTGGATTAAAACTGGCTTTGTGGTGAGTCCTCGCCTCCAGGCTGCAAGTAGACACACACAGCACTTCCCCACTTCCACCCTCAGTATACTGGAGTCTTAAATGAATGGTCCATAATAAAAATGAGCCAGTTCTTCTTGTCAGGTTTAATATAAGGCAGCATCTGAATAGCACTTAGATTGGAGGAAGGGAGAAGACTTTAACCTGCATATTGACACCAGCCACCATATCGCACTTGCTTTTGTTACTTGATGCACAGGTATTTAGACAGGGAATTCATATACCATCTAACTCTGCTTTGAACAATGCTTGCTCACCAAGCATTGTTCCATCTCTAGGATGTCCTCAGTCTCTTTCTCCAAACAACTGTGATTCACATATTCTCACTTCTACACAGTGTTCAGCACAGCTGAACACTAGTCCTCAAAAATGATGACCCCAAATTTCTGAACAATTCCTACACACATACAGTTACTGGATAACTACATCTGAAATGATCTGAAAAGAAATCAGCAGTTTCTTCTCAGATTTTCCCCCCTCCTGTGTTAATTTGCTGGTCCAGAACAACAGAAAGCCCTAAGACGAAAAATTAACTGTAGTAACACCCACGCTGAGGACTGTCGCCACACTACAGATTTATAAAAATGACTGGGCTTACTGTGTCACTGGAGTATGATTAGGAGATCGATTCTTTTATTACTGGATGTAGAGATCTCTGCTTGCCTAACAACCAAACAACTAAAATACATATGTATCCTAGTATTGATTGCATGAAGGCAGGACGAAAACTTCTTGCCAAAGTATGTTTCTTCTGAGCTGTTCTCTTATCAGTAAGCAGTCTTTTAAAGTGTGAGAAAGAGTCAGAGACATTGTGCTTCAGCATGTTTCCTTTCCTCAAAGGGTCTCTCATTTGTACACAGAGTAGCACACCCCTCCTCCCTTCAGATATCATTGGAAATTGTTCTTATCATTGGCTTTTCTTGAATGGACAATAATTTGGAAAAGAAACACTTAAGCAATCTTGAACTCAACTGGGGAGAAATTTGTTAACTACACTTGTAGAAACTCCAAGTAACCACTGGTTTACTCCCCAAATCCAAAGACTTTTCCAATTCTATTTTATTATTGTAATTTCAGCTACAAAATATATCCAATTCGTTCATGAATAAAGAACATACAATTTTAAACAATTTAATGAAACCCTCGGGGAAAAAAGGCAAGGAGGAGAAAAGGGTAAAGAAAACCTCTTTGCAATGAAGCTTTGATCCTGAGCTAAAAAATGAACTGTTGCTCCATTAAAAGGAGATGATTTTTCTTCTGCTTAACTGCAGAAAAAAAGAAGGAGGGAAAAATTCCTAACTTTACATACTCAAAGAAACCTTGATACTTCACTATAGCATGTGCTGCAATTGTCTTCATGTACATGTAGATTTGTGACATAAATTTGCCATGGTTGAGCAAAGTGGATTTTTTGCACCGCTGTGCGCAGTACATCTCTGTCATGTTTGTTGTATTGTCCTCAGCTCCCAGGTTCATCAATTATGTACAGCACCTATCCATTAAAATGCAACTTTTGGCATGTTTTCACCAGCAGGAAAAACAGTTACAAGCAGGATTCACATTGCTGGTTTTCATTCACAAGTGTATTTCTCTCTGAACTCAAGGGGTGCAGGGTTTTGCCGTGTGATGCTCAATGTAGTATTTACCCTCGTCTTCTCAGACTTAGGCTACTATCACATCCCTAAATTACGTTCTGTTAAACAAATGTCTGATGAAAGGAAAAAAATTTGCATTGTTCTCATGTTGTTGTTGCAAGTGTAAATTTGTTTGTGTCTCCAGGGCTTATTACTTCCTTGGTAGCTCACTATCTGGATCAGATAGAGTATGTGAGGAAATCTACTGGGCTAGTTTAACTGATGTTTTCATATTATATGCCTCTTAATTACAGCTGGCCAAGTTACACAGACTGGAGTGAGCAAGGTGCAGAGAACTGCACGGTTTAAAGATTTACCTGTGAGATCAGAGTGACATTGGAAATTTGGCTATGGAAGGGGTGCATTTGTACAGTATTAACCTCTTCATCTTTCATGCGTGTAACATGAAATCCACATTTATGTCTCAGACCCCAGGACACTGTTAGAAAGGGGAGATGGGAGGAGGCTCATGCACAGATATTAACTTGTGGCCGTGGAAGGCCCTTGATATTTCCTGTCAAGGCTAAATGTAGAACGGTTTGACAAGAACTTTTTCATACAAGACCATCTTCTATAACTTCAGTCTGCTGCTTTGTAAACAGCATGGAATGAGTAGTAAACTTTGTATTTGAAAGACTACATATATATCTTACATAACTGACTCCAAATTAGCTGGCAACAGCTACTTTCTGTCTGACTGACAGGGTGCTGAACTGCAACATGTTGTTTTTACTTCCGTAGGTATTGGCCCTTGTCCGCTCTGAGCTAGGACTCTTTATACATCACCTGTCAAAGCAGCGATCCGATAGCCATTTCTTATCATAGCACTTGTGTCTCTGACATCTTCTAAAGTTTCATATAACCTGCTGTTCAAGTTTCTAAGTATATTCAGCTTTCTTCTCTGATGTTTGCTTAATTTGGATAAAAGTTGCACAGGCATTTTACTAAAAAATTATTGCTGCTTAGTTAATTCCACAATTTCAATGAAAAAAAAAAAAAAACCAAACATTTGAAATATTAGGTTAAAAAAAAGAAACAAAACAACAACCCCACATCTATAGACTGAAAGAGGCTTATTGTGTCTGGCTGACAACCAAGGAAATGGCAGAAACTTCAGAAGAGTCAGATTCAGAATATTGGGTCCTCCAGTACAAAGCCTTGGAGGTTCGGTATTGAAACACATTAGTTCAGAGTCAGATGCATATGTAAAGGTTAGAAATTTTGTTCCTGTGGCTGAAGATCTTCAAGGACATCTCATTTCAGAAAATGTTCCAGTGTTCCAGATGGTAGAAATATCATGAGACCAGAGGGAATTTGAAAGTTTTAAATGGAAGTTGAAGTGTCTTCTTGTGGGAAAAAAATTGGTGTTACATATCTGACTCATTGCTTTGTACAGGCAAGATAATACTTTTTTTTAAAAGTAGTAGCAAGTTGTTTGGGTATTTTGGGGGGGGGAAGGTTGTTTGTTTGTTTGTTTTCTTATTTTCTTAAGGCCATTTGTCATAACAAAATGAATGGTAACAGAAGGAGGAACATTCAGTTGTCCCAGAGAGAGATATGCATGTGTCTGATGCTTAACGGCAGATAGTGCAATCCACTTTAGCATGGGAAGAAGAACCGAACAGCACGGCAACTTTTATACAGTAACAATAATCGCTGTTAGGCTTCTACCTAATATTTAGACCTAGGAATCAATCAGTGACAAATGTGTATACTATCTATAGCGTAGGATTATTTGATATAGTCCAGATACTGTAGCATTATTAAAATGCAGGCAGCTAAACTGCACAAGCCCAAAGGCTGACTGGCAATAAAGAACACTTGTTTTGCTCAGCGTGGTTTGGAAATCCCCCAGAACAAAACTATATGGACAGCTAACACCAAAGTAAGCAGACAAGGGAACATATGTGGAAATGTAACTTTTTCAGCTCTTTTTGTGAAACAGCCCAAACCTCAATCAGGGAAGATGAAAAGAAGAAAGCACACTTCAGCTGTTTTATGAACGATTAAAATTCTCTGCCATGTAGTGCTTTGATGCAGTGATGGCAGACACAGTACAAACTCTGTCAAGACTCTGTTCAGTTATTTTTCAAAGGTTTAAAATTGAACTTCTGACTAGATCTGAAAACCTTTAATCTTGTACATCTAATTTACAACACTTCTGTATAGAGGTAAAAAAAGAGAAAAGAATCGCAGCACTGAAGTAACCAAAAGAGCTCCTGCTGTAGCTTTTGTGATCTACCATTTACGTGCCATCTTCCAGGCACGCTACAACGCTAACCCACCACCCAGTCCTATTCATACTATACACCGGCCTTGAAGGCATGCTCCAGATCATCACTGAGGTCTGAGCTTTAGGGGAAAGATGGCAGGCAGAGCCTGAGGTACAGTGTCATGGCTCTCCATGACTTTTAGCACTGTAAGTCTTTGGGTCAGTTCCCACTGGGTCAGCCAAGATGGCAATGATCACAGTGGCATTGCCTCCCAAGCCTTTTCTGCAGTCTATTCCCTGCCGGCAGCTCTGGGCTGGTTTCATTGTAGGTTTCTATGAGACTTTGACTGATGGCGCAAAGCCCAAGCTTTCTGAGTTATTAGCATGTTCTCCACCGTTGCCTTTCAAAAATTGCCAAAGGAATCAGAGGAGAGGAAGTAGAATGGCATGTTTTGCCAATTTATAGAGGTAATTTTGGCATGAGTCTGATTATGTTATTTGCAAAAGCAAAATGCCAATAAAACCAATTCATTTTACTACCATGTGTCTATCCATCCCATTTATGTCAACTTACTGTTTGTATCTTTTTCCTTAGCAACAGCTGTCTTCATTTTTGGCTGCCAGCAAAGATGATATCAGAGCTTGAGGCTTCAATAAATAAAACTGTATGCTGTAGGACTATTAAGCTTAGTTGCTAATAACAAAGGTAAAACCAGAAATACAGAAACACTTCTGTCCCAGTCTGACCTCTTACAGAATCTGTGACAAGGTGGAGGACAATCATATTGTAGCTCTGGCCCTGAAACCATATGGTCACAGTAGTATCGTGTTGCAGTTTTTACTTTACCTGAAAAATACACACTATTATTATACACCACCAGCTCCCAACAGAGTCAGAGAAGACACAGTAATTAGTCATCTGACTTTGCAATTGTACCTGCAGTGTGAAAAATATATGTGTGCATGGCTGCTTCAGTATTTTCTTCCTCCCTGTTCTCCCTCTGCACAACAGTGGTGCTGAAGTTCATTTCTATGGTGTTCCTAGGTGAAGCAGCACTGGAATTAAAAAAAAAAAAAAAAAAACGTCACTCGAAATTCGACACATTACTGGAATCTGAGGGTGTCCTGATATTCATGAGGGTCTGGCTGGGATGGACTTATTGTTCTTCATAGTAGCTCATATGGTGCTGTGCTTTGACTTTGTGACCACAAGAATTTTGGTAACACCACAATGTTTTAGCCATTGCTGAGCAATTCTTGCACAGCGTCAAGGCACTCACTCTGACTCTCCAGCAAGCAGCTTGGGGGTGGACAAGGTATCTGGAGGGGGCACAGCGGGGAGAGCTGACCCAAACTAACCAAAGGATTATTCCATACTGTGTGACATCTGGCCAGCAAGGAGGAATGGGGAGCTAGGGTAGGTAGGTATTGCTTGGAGACTCATTGTGCATCAGCCTGCTTGGAGGAGGTGGTGAGTGGTTACCTTTCCATCACTTTCTTTTTGGGCTTCTTTTTTTTTTTTTTGTTCCTCTTTTCTCTTTCTTATTCCTCTTTCCTTTGCATACTAAAATGTCTTACTCTTGACCCATTAGTTTTCTCTCTTTTGCTTTTCCTATTCTGCCACCTGACCTGCTAAGTATGGGGAGGGACTGATCAGCTGTGCGTTGTTTATCTGCTTACCGGGGTCTACCTACCACACATGATGTATACATATTGCTTGCTCTGGAATAGAAAAGTTAAAAAAAAAATTTTTGCACAAAATTTTTCTTTTTTTCTTTTTAAAAAGAAAAATTCTCTTTGTTTTAACCTTAGAGGAGAACATGAGGGAAAATGAGCTCCATATTCCCCCCACCCCCCTCAAAACCAAAGCCAATAGGAATTTACAAATGACAGAGAAGTGCATTTTCTAGGAAAGTGACTCTTTCCTCCCTCTATGATCATTACTCATAAACAGTAATAGTGTAAGCAAAACTGTATCAGACTTCAAGATTTTTACTAATGAAGCATCTCTGAAAGGAATAGTTACCATTTCTGTTACATTAGGCTGTTCAGAAAGTTTTAAAAAATATTTAGCACTTACTCTAAGCAAGCAGCTCAATCAGACCTTCGTTTTCCACAGTGTCCATAAATATGGTAATTTTAACATTTGCCACCTCTTTTCCTCCCAGAAATGATTCTCTCAGCAGACCCACCACTTCTGACATTTTCCTTCATTTTATAGAGATAAGTAGCAACCTGGAAGTGCCTTCCCCAGACCCCTTGTGACAAGAATTTGTAATATTAATTGCCAAAAATTACCAGCTGCAAAGAGTTTTATCTAACAAAGCTGCTCTGTGGCTTCCTCAAGACAGTATAGTACCATTTATGTCCCAAGCCCCAAGCAAGCACTTAAGTATGTAAATAGGAAGAAGCCCAAAGTATAATTAATATTTTAAAAGTAAAATGTCAGGCTTCACTAAACAGTTTTTCAACATCCATCTTTTTCTTTTTTTTCTCTTAAATCACATTTTCCTCAGAGAAATGTGTTTTGGGACCTAACTGAGCAACTTTCAATTGATCAGAGCTAAGTGTTTTTCTCCAAAGGGACAAGAACTACTCAGCTCTGTAAGACCCAGATCTAGAATGCGGGAAAATTACCACTTAACTTTTAAACAACTGATCATGTAGGACCGTGGTTTCTGCTTTTTTAAGGAACATATAAACAGGAAAAAAGCCCAAAACAAATAAAGACAGAAAACATGATAAGAGGAAACTATTACTAGATACAGAAAATAAAGAGGACTTCTTATTAAGTGTATGTAAATGAAAATATTTTTACAGTTTTCTGGCGTCCATGGTAAAATCAAAAGAACTAAAAGTTCTTTTTGCTGATATAAGCCAATAATTACAGCTTTTATATTTCAAAGTTACCTCACTGAATTTTTAGCTTCGTATTACAGAATATGAAACCGCAGAACAGAGATCTTAACTGAGGTATCCAGCTTCCTGTACAAAGGCAGAAGTCCTCTAATAGAGTTTGAAGATAAACATAAGTCTAGTGTGCAGTCCTAGATTTCAGATACAAAATTAACTCTTCTACTAAAAAAAGTAAGAGAAAAAAAAATCTACTTTTTATAAAGAATTTGGCCCTTGCACTACATTGAATAATTTTCTATTTTGTCCCAGCAGCACTATACTGAAATTATGATATATGTGAATTAAAAATCTATAAATGTCAGTCAAAGACCCATCAATCTGCCAAAATGAGTAATTACAGGTACCCTTGGGTGGATCCCATCTGTCCCCATAGACTTGTGTGTCTAAGTGGTGTAGCAGGTCACTCACCATTTCCTCTTGGATTTTGTGGGGGCTTCGTTCTGCTCCCTGCCCCTATCTTCCATCTCAGGGGCCTGGGTACCCAGAGAACTTACTATTAAAGACCAAGGCAAAGGCGGCATTACGTACCTCATCCTTTTTCTCATCCTTTTTCACTGTGTTTTCCCCTACATCCAATAGAGGATGGAGATTCTCCTTAGCCCTCCCTTTGTTGCTAATGTATTTACAGAAACATCTTTAATTGTCTTTTACCACAGTAGCCAAATTAAATTCTAGTTGGGCTTTAGCCCTCCTAATTTTCTTCCTGTATAGCACCATGACATCCTTGTAGTCCTCATGAGTTGTCTGCCCCTTCTTCCAAAGATCATAAATTCTCCTTTTTGCCCTGAGTTCCAGACAAAGCTCTCTGTTCAGCCAGTCCAGTCTTCTTCCCTGGTGGCTTGTCTTTTGGCATGGGGACGGCCTGCTCCTGCATCTTTAACATTTCCTTCTTGAAAAATGTCCTGCCTTCCTGTACTCCTTTGCCCTTCAGGACTGCCTCCCAAGGGACTCTGTCAACCAGACCCCTAAACAGGCCAAAGACTGCCCTCTGGAAGTCTAAGGTGGCAGTTCTGCTGACCTCCCTCCCTGTTGTTCCAAGAATTGAAAAGTGAAATTTCATAATCGCTCTGCCTGAAACAACTTCCAACCATTATATCATCCACAAGTCCTTCTCTGGTCACAAACAACAGGTCCAGCTGGATGTCTTCCCTAGCTGGCTCACTCACCAGGTGTGTCAGGAAGTTGTTATCTTCCACTCACTCCAATAACTACCTAGACTGTGTCCTCTCTGCTGTGTTGTATTTCCAGTAGACGTCTGATAGGTTGAAGTCCCCCTTGAGAGCAAGAACCAATGGTCGTGTTACTTCTCCCAGCTGCTTATAGAATGTCTCCTCTGCCTTTTCATCCTGGTTGTTGGTCTATAACAGACTCCCACTGTAATATCAGCCTTGTTGGCCTTTCTCCTGATTCTTATCCATAAACACTTGACATCACTATCGTCAAGCTCTAGACAGTCAAAATACTTCTTAACATACAGGGCTACCCCATTGCCGCTCTTTCCTTGCCCATCCCTTCTAAAGAGTTTATAGCCATCCATTGCAGCACTCCAGTTGTTTGAGTCATCCCACCATGTTTCCATGATTGCAACTGCATCATAGTTTTCCAGCTGCACAATGGCTTCCAGTTCCTGCTGTTTATTGCCCATGCTGTGTGCATTGGTGTAGATGCACTTCAGTTGGGACATTGATCCTCATACTTTTTGTGGGTGCTTAATTGCTATGTGACTGTTCTGAGGTGCTTCTGCGTTTTCGAACACATCAACAAGCCTTGTGTCTTTGCTGCCACAGGTCTCCATCCTCTGCCTCTACTGACATGGCTAGGGTGCTGCATGCATTATTATGGGGACATTTCAAACCTGATCCGGTGTACTCAGTGCATCATGGAGCAGACTGACGGACCTTGATAGCACACCGTCCCTCCAACACCAGCATGCCGATCCCAGGCTTATTTCTAGTGAGCTTAGTTTCATCCCTTTTCCCCTTCAAATCTAGTTTAAAGCTCTTCCAATGAGCCTTGCTAACTCCTGCACCAGTATTCTTTCCCCCCTTTGAGAAAAGTGCATCCCACCTGTGGCCAGTATCAAAAAAGTCAAAATTCTGCCAGTGACACCAGTCTTGGAGCCAAGTATTGATCAGGTTGATCTTCCTGTTTCTTCCAACATCCTTCCCTGCAACTGGAAGCATAAAGAAAAAAAACCACTTGTGCTTCTTATCCCTTAACCAGTCAGCATTCAGCCAAGAACAACTTTGCACATTTGGCAGACCAAGATTGAAATGAACATGCACAATCTTTCTATCTTTTAAAGACAAATATTATTATGAATAATAGATTGTTATTATGATTAGTTATGAAGTTCCCCCTGATAAAATTGCAATAATTTTTAATTTTTATTTTTGAAAGAAGGAGCATGAAGGTCCTCATCTTGTGGTATTCTTGAAAAGCAGAGGAGGCATTGTATAACATGGTAGAATAAAGCAGGTAGTCCAGGAGGAAGAAATAAAGAATCCAAAACAAAACCAAAGACCAGATGCTTTCTTTTAGAAAGTGGACTAGATTTTATTTAACTGTTTCTAAAGTGTTCACCTTTAGGCACAGACGGAATATGGAAAATGTCATTAAAAAGGTCGAAATTTTGAGTGACTTGGAAATAACAGGTTACAATGGAAATTGTTTTGCATAGTAACCATTTTCTGCATCTTTTTTAACCTTGAAAGTATTTTCATGTTTTAAAAGTAAAAAGACCTAAAATGACTTGAGGCTTTCAAACTATTCCTGTTTGAGACAAGAGAGATGCACCATACAGTACCTACCACATGTTTTAATATCACACCTACAGAAAAAAGTCATACTATTGAGAGATATTTATTTCATTTGCAAAATAAGATTTACAGCAGTAACAATGCAATAGAATTACAAAATGTCATGATAGAAATTTCAGTGATTTGTCACTACAGAGTTACCATTATTGTCCATCTAATGTACTCGGGCAAAGTGGTACGGTGCTCTTGCGGTTAAGTACTGGATTGGAAAAGGAGAAATACAGGGTGAGTCATGTATGATCTTGGAGAAGGTCTAACCACTTCTCACTTAATTGCTCTTCCTTACATCACTTTAATTAATCATATACATATCTCTGCAGATGTTTTAGCCAGATGCTACAGTGGAAAAGTCAGCTAATACAGTGATTTCTACCTGAGACTCTACGTATAAATTTTTGGACATCAGCTACAAGATGAACTGTTGGGAAACAGAAATTGGGCAGACCTTCTGGTTGATTCCTAGCAGAAATTCACCCCCAAAGTTCCAGTTGCTATTTTTCTCCTTTAGAATATTTGTTATTACAGTAACACAGATACTATAATAGATGTCCAGATTGTCTTTGCAGTATTCTCCTAAGATAGCAAAATAATATTAAATACAGCATTTTTTCTTTTGTTCGTCATACTCTGAGTGACTGTCACATAACTTGGGAACATTTCTGTGATGTCATGAAGGCAGTTAGTGCTGGTAAATGTTTTTTCAGAAGGTTTTACTGCCTTCCTTTGTTAGATAATACTATTTTTTCCTGCACATTTACAAAGAGTAGGCCATTAGCAGAATACAGGACAAATAATCCACATGATACTCTATGAGTCAAGTCCTTAGCTCATGTTAATGGACCAATTTGTCCTTCTAGAGGGTCTGGGTCTACCTCTTAAGTGATAAAGTTATTTTTTTATCGGTTACGGTAGGCCTTTTACATCAATCACTGTTGCAGTAGGTATAGCTGGTGAGGCAATAAAAGACACATATGCAGAGTTTTATCAGAAATATTTAGACTTGACATCTAAAAAGTTACTACATGAAGCTTTTGCAATGCAAAGAAACATCTAAACCACAGTACCAAACACTCTTCTTGGAGTCTGTATATAACATGTTCATATTCAAGCAACAAGTAATGTTTAAAGCTGGGTTGCAAATGATTAAGAAACAAACATAAGCAGACCAACCATATCTTAGCCAGGTTCCAATGAGTGTGTGTATTTCTTCCTCAATGAACTGTCAAAAAATAACTCTTTCTTTCAAGGAGCATAGATTTTTGTAAGTTGTGGGAGCTACTAAACTGCTGTTCAGAGTCAACCTTGTAAGTGCCCTGAAAGTGCAGTTCCATTTATACATATGCTGAGATGTACTTGCATGTTTATACTGATGTAAATTCCTGTACCGTGATATTTGAAAAAAAAGTTATGTCGCCTGCCCTGTTTTTTGAACCACGTTGATGCAGTTAAAAGTGCAATTTAAGCCCAAGGACCTCTTTGACTTCAGAAATATTAGTCAAGCCATACTGAAATGTAGGAGCTGGTGTGACTTTGCTTTATACACTGATTCAGACTTGCTGGATCAGACAGGAAGAAAATGCAGCTGTCATAGTTTAACCCAGCAGGCAGCCAAACACGACGCAGCCTCCTGCTCACTCCCCCCGCCCTCCACCCCACAGGGGTATGAGGGAGAGAATCAGGGGAAAAAAATGTAAAATTTGTGGGTTGGGATAAAAAAAAGTTTAATGGGACAGCACAAATAAAGATAAAATAATAACAATCATTATGATAAAAGTATATACAAATCAAATGATACCCAGTGCTCACCACCCACTGAACAACACCCATCGCTGATTCCTGCCCCCATCAGCCAACCCTCTTTTATACATTGAGCATTCCGTCTATGGTACGGAATATTTCTCCCATTGGCTTGGGTCAGTAGTCCTGTCTATGCTCCCTCTCAGCTTCTATGGGAAGATGAAAAAATCCTTGACTGCTTTAGCAACAGCTAAAAATAATAGTGAGTTGTCAATATTGTTCTCATCCTAAATCCAAAACATAGCACCATAGAGGCTGCTAGGAAGAAAGCTTACTCTATCACAGCCAAAACCAGGGTAGCAGCAAAAAGTAACTGCCCTGAAACTGCACAGGAGCATTGGCATGCGGCACGATGTGTTCTCCCCAGTGCATTCGGAGAGCGATAACGGACTGGGGTGTTCCTTTGAGTGACCAGGTGTGCCTCATCTGTTGGGTTTGGGGTAGCCCTCTCACTTTCTGCTGTGAGTGATAGATGGAATCCAAGGGAGGGAAGGTGCTGCTGTCATTGGAGGTGGTCTTGGCAGGAAAAGTCTGCAGATGAGTCCAGGAGCAGCTTGGTCAAGTTGAAGAGCTGCCCAGGTGGGAGGAGATGCCTGCAGGGATGCGGGGAGCAGCAGATGCTGCCTGTTGTGGAGCTGTTTCAAACAAACCCTTCTTAAACTTGTCCTTCTAGGTGTTGCGATAAAATCTGTATTCATTCCCTCATGCACTCTTTGGGGGATGACTGCTGAAGGTGCAGGCACGTGTACCTAAGGGGTCTGCTTGCAAGCAGTCCCCACAAGGCAGTTATCCCACTGAGGCTATTTATGGTTCCTGATTCACCAGGTATCCGGGATGTTAGTGAGAAAATGGTATAGGAGCCTGGCATTTTCTGTCTGTGGGGTGGTGACAATAGTTTGTATCTTTTGTTCAGTCTAACACGGCATGAATCTTTCCCATCCTGATCACTGCAGAGAAGTTTTTTTCCTCCTTATCTGAGTAGCAGAAATCACTGCAGGTAGTTAGTGGCAGGTGGTACCTCTGATATCATCCCAGAAACCGCTTTCTTCTGTCTCAGGGTTCCATAAGATAAGTCCTGTGAGAAACTGCAGAGGGCCTGGAAGGATTTTTGTGTGGTAACATATGTCAGCTGAAACCAGTGGGCATTGGTTGCTGTATTTGTCAGCCTCAAAGGAGATCCAGCTGCATGGGTTATCCATTACTTTGACTGTAAAGCAGCATTTCCTCTTTCCATGTAGTGGTCTGATATAATACTACAGTAATGACAAAACCATTAGTGAGCTGAAGCAAAGTCACGTGATGGTCTCCCTTGCTAGCCTGGGTTTACTATGTGATTTAGTTTTGCTAATGCTGTCTCCAGGATGCTTTACCTAGTTTGGTTTCTTCTCTCTTTTTAAATAACTTTTATTTGACTTGTAAATAATTACTACCATCTGGAATAAGATTTACATTGATTGCTACTTCCAAAGCCGAGCCTTCTTAGTTTTGCTGTGTCTCCATACAACACGGATGCTATCAAAAGCCTGTGCTTACTGTCCTGAAATTTGTGTTTGTTATTTACCAGAGGAAGGAATAATACTTAAAAGTTCTTTTTGCTGCCTATATATATTAAATGAACTAATTTTTGGTGCTTTATAGGCAAAGAGGAAGACAAAATATTTTGTTTCATGATCTTGCCATGTAAATAGACACAACAAATTTACAATTATATATATACAACAAACCTTCTAAAAGAAAAGGAAAAGACACAGACAGGACATTGGAAATGCTAAATAATGATCGCCTCTTCGACAGTTATTTCCTTCGGTGGAGTATTGCACCAGATGTGACTATTTCACTGCTGTGCCTAGATATTTTTTTAAATTGCATAATTTATTGCCAATAAAGATTAGTAGTACATTATCCCTATAGCTGATGTGGCTCATTAGTAGGCTTTTTGGTTGTAGTTGTAGGATTAAAGTTTATTAACACAGTTCTTGAGACTTCTTTCTGAAATCCAAGCCACAAAATCTTACCTAAGTCTTTTATCACCTACTTTTGGAGCAATATATACAGCACACCAGGCAAGGTTATCCCAAGAATAGAGTTTTCCAACTCACCCATGAGCACTTATTTCTGACAATTACAGTTAATAAAATATTCTTAAATGTTTCAAAATACTGTGACGATCAGCAGGGGACTGCACAAGGCAGATGTGTGAGGCAATATCAAAAAAAGTAAACACATTTTCTGGAGTGCTTCATTTGTATTCTTTCATTTTAGTCACTTCTCCTAACTTTTTTCTAAGAATACATTGGTTTTGCAGGAAAAAAAACCTCTCCATACTAGAAAATGGAAGTGAGAAAAAATTATTTATTTGAGAAGCAGTCCATAGAGTCCAACATTTAAGCTTTTTTTTTTAAATGAATTATTCAAGTCAGATATTCAGAGAAGGGATTGGCCCTGAAGACCGATTTAATGGCTAACTTTTTAATATTTTGTTTGTTGGAAATTTTATCTTTAAGGTTGTTTTCTTCCCTTTACGATGTGTAGTACCAACTGATTTCAGGATCTTTTATTTATCATTATAGGGCAGAGTTACATTACCAATAGATTTTTGTCCTATGCATTTTACAGTGCTCCTCAATTAAAGAGTCATGAGATTGTGATTTAGTTACTGTTCCTTTCCATCTCATGCTGCTAGTAGAGGTGATTGAACTTGCAAAATTTCTATCTGGATTTTGTTTGCCCCTTTGCTAGATAACTTATCATTGTGAGTTTTGATTCTGATTTTGGTGTTGGTCACCATCTAAGAATCGGACTGAAAAAAACATTTCAGTCTGGGCTCTGACACATTCTTTTCTTTCAACATACCCAGACATTCTGAGGCAGAATTTGTTTTTAGACAGTATCTCTATATTACATGTCTTCCCAATAACATAACTGCGCAGAATCTAACTGTTATTATATCTTCTATGTGGTCTTCCATCAGCTAACCCAAGTTACTTCTTATTGCAACAGCAAACTATCTTCATAAATGACAGGTTTCTTTGGTACAAAAGTAATGAAGGATTTTTCTTTTCTACAACCAACAAATTTTAGTGCTACATGAGATACCTGGTTTGAGACTCTGCTGAAGTCAACAGATTCAACAAGGTAGGGGTCTAGACATTTTGAGTCTGTGCCTATGTGTCTAATCCACTTTGTTCAGCCATCATTTTACTCGGAACGAATACTTTAAACAAGAGCCAAGTGCCTAACTGCTTTGTCAAATCTGTCCAGCAGCACACTCAGTGGTGCTGTTTGTCTCCAGTTCACGTTGTGGTTTAACCTCAGGTGGCAGCTCAGTCGCATGCTGCAGCTCGCTTCTCCCGGGCGGCTGGAGGAGAGAATTGGAAGGGTAAAAATGCAAAAACTGTTGAGTCGAGATATAGGCAGTTTAATAGGTAAAGCATTTGGCTAGTAGGTGTTTAGCCATTTCCAGGAAAGCAGGACTTCATCACACATAATGGTTACTTGGGAAGACAAATACCATAATTTTGAATGTCCCCTCTTCCTCCTTCTTTCCCCAGCTTTTGTTGCTGAGCATAATGTCACAAGGTATGGGATATCCCTTAGGTTAGTTTGTGCCAGCTGTCCCAGCTGTGTCCCATCCCAAGGCCTTGTGCACCTCCACTGGAGGGGCCGGGTGAGAAACAGAGAAGACCTTAATGTTGTGCAAACACTCTTCAGCAATAGCTAGAACATGGGTGTATTATCAACACTGTTTTGGTCAGAAACCCAAAACATAGCACCCTATGAGCTGCTATGGAGAAAATTAACTCTATCCCAGCAAGTTTTATCCCAGAACTCGTAGTTCTCAGTTTTTTAATTAGTTTGATTTTCTTGTAATCACTTTGTAAATTGATAAATCATTATTTAAGCATTTCCTTGACTTAGGTTTGGGAGATATTGGAGCTATTCCAGCAACTGAATCACTTAAAGGGGAGTATGAGATTGGGAATTCAGGACCTCATAGAATTCATTGTGATAATACAAACCTGTTTAAATTTCACCCTTGTAAAAACCTGAGGAATATAAGTAAATTAAATCTGTTATAGACCATAAAACATGAAAAAGAAATCAATGCAGTTTTGAAAAAAAAGAGAGATGTTCTATTTTTATTAAGGCCTTAAAACTCTTGTGTTAATTTCTTTGCTTTATTCAAACATTTAAGGGAATTCAATGATCCTGTCATGAAGTATAGAATAAGAAGAAATTTTTCAGGGTAGGATCAGGGATAGGCTAGGGTAAATTCTTGGAACCAGACATTTGATTTCTCTTCTCGATAGACAGAGTAGCTGCGCACATTTCGTCCTTTCCTCTATCAGGTAATTTGTAACTCGCCATCTTTTGCTCTGCTGAGACACTCTGCCAGCAGGGTCATATGCAATTAATGTTACCAATTACCTCACGGTTAATGGACATAAACAGTGGCTAGGAGGAGCATTCTAGCTCGCGAAACATGAGTATGTTCACTCTTCCTGCTGAAGGAATCTGAGACGCTTGTGGTGGTCAGGCAGCCATCAGTCAGGTAGGACAGTGCTGGCCTTCATCGGATCGGTTTCAGGCAGTACTTGGAAGGTCTCATCTCTGAACTTCCTCAATTGCTCTTTTGACTCTGTTGGCTTTCTTGTAGCCTTATATACAGTTTTGTGTTGGTACAACTGGAATCGTACTATTGTTTGCCAGTACTGTTGCTCTGCAGTGTCACTTTTTTGTTTGGACTTCTATGCTGCATGTCTTAGCTTTAGCCATCTTCTTGCTGAGTAAAGTAGCAAATAAAGCTGAGTCAAGCCTTCAAAACAGAACACAGTGCAAAGATCGCTGATACCCCAGGCCAGGCGTTAAGAAAAAAGAAGCACACCAAACTGAGTTTTCACCACTATATGATACTTAGCCTACAGAAAGAAGGCTGAAATTAGGGATGTTAAGTCCAAGACAGCTGTATTTTAGGATTAAGCAGCCAATTCAGTGGGTATGTACAGCTTTGATGTGGTCAGAATACAAATCAAGCTGTGAAGTTTTTCATGGCCAGTTCTTTGTAATCTTCAAAAGACCAATGCCTTTTTATTTTTGTGCATACTAAAGCACCTAAAATTAGGTCTTTTCAGACTACAAAAATCTTTTCTTTTCCTAAAGTGGGAGAGCTCCATCACTTGATCTGCTCTGATTTTACTTGATGCGGAGAACTATTTAAAACTTTTTATTGAAATAACAGGAAAGGCCAAATCTGAAACATCTTATTCTGGCTGTATTCTCAGTGTTGCCACCCTGCTGATGTAAATATGAATGAGAAGAACCTGTGTCAGGTGTACAGTCACAATGAGGATGATGATGGAATGAAGCTTGATTTGGCACTAGGCATTTGTACAGCAGACAAACTGCTGAATCATGGATGATGGCACGAGGAGACCCCACCAGCACACTGTCAGCGTCAACCCAGGCAGCAGGTGCCGACTCAGTAATTTGGACAAGTTCCCTTAGTGTATGTGCTTACACGATGTCTGCTTTTTAAAAAATCTTGTTAGGTCTTCCTGCTGTACATGAAGAGATGTCACAATCACACATAGCAGACATGTAGAAGGGAACACACCTCGAGCAATGCTATTACAGCTTTTATCAACAACAAAATGTTTCATGTCATGCAAGAGTTATAGCAGTAGAATTCTCTAGTTTAAGGAGAGTCCACTGACACACAGAAATGAAGACACTAATCGTTTCTTTGTTTGTATCTAGCATAAAAAATGCAGAACACAGACACAATTTGACAACACAAAAGAGAATAGAGGAAAAGGAAGGATTTCAGAAAGGGGGCAGGAATACATTTTTTATGTAGGAACTACTTTTTTTCACTCATTGAAAACAAGTAATTACCATCCACTGTAAGAGTAATGATGTGTAATGGAGGAGGGAATTCCAATCCTAAAACTGAAGTAAACCAAGGTCATGAGAAAAAAAAAAAAAGGATATATGTTTCTTTCCTCATATAACTGACGTAACTGAAGGATGACTTTGGGGGGAAATCACAAATTAGCAAATGCAAAAATAAAGTGATCAGACAGAGAATACTCAATTCTGCAGGAAAGTAAACAGAAAATAAACACAGAATAAATGCCAGATCAAAACTCCAGGGAGCATATCAAAGAGGAACCATATAAAGCAGGAAAAAATTCTTACCTGTTAGAAATCTGCCTCGATTATAAATGGGTTGTACTGGTTAATGTCCAGCTCCTAAAGATCACTTTACTAGGGTATAGATACTTGAAACAGTTAGGTATTAACTTGTTCTAACATGGTTTGTGTCTGGCATATACATGGAGAACGTAGTGATAGAATGCCTCAGGAAAATTATAATTCACTCTACTGGTTATCAATGCAGTAAGAAAATAAGAAAGGGCAAAGTTGAAGGAAAGAAGTTAAGGAGCAGGAAAAAGACAACTGAAGACAAAAATCCTACCTGATTAATGCAAAGTCAGTCACCCAAAAAGATCCCAAAGGCAAGGAAAACAAGATCTTTAATTTTCTTTACGCATTCTTTTTACTGTTTGGGGATTCTCTATAGAGAATTTAAAAATCTATCATATTTATTGTTGTTTTGTGCCCAGATCCTCCAAAGCATTCAAGAGCCAAATTTCTGTTTATAATTTAAAGGGAAATAGGACTCCTACACAGGGACCAAAACATCTTAGAGAACATAAGGCCGGGGTGGGCAGGAGGAGAATGTTTATGCAGTTCCTTTTTTTCAGTTGCATTATAATTTTCATGATAAAGGCTTGATCTTGGAACATATGTAGTTTTCACTTAATGTGGTTTGCAGCATCTATGACGGATATCAAGTTTCCTGAAATGCATAGATTCCTCTGGTTCCAAACATCTACAAATTTCAGATCTAAGTAGCTCAAAATGGAAGAATTTTTTGCTTTAAACAATGTTTCCCCAAAGATAACCTCATTCTCTTTGTAGTATGGAATATATTTACCTTTCAGGAATTCTAAGATTCCAGCTGAAAATATAACCATTTAAGTTGGTCTTTACTCAGTGGAACAGTATATAAACTGTACGTAAGTGGAAGTCACCTGAAACAATTACTCTTTCTGATTTCCACATCATCATTTAGTTTAGGTGAATCAATGTACTACTGAATACAGAAGGTCATCTGTGCATTGCAAGTTCAATTCTAATTCATGTTGCTTTTTGCAATAAGGGATGCATTTGATGTAGATTCAGGTTTAGATGATGCACTCCCTTGACTTAGAGGCAATCAAGAAGTGTACAACACCTGATAAAAGACCACCTAACCTATTCAGGATAAACCCATATAGTCAGGAATTTATAAGTAATGCCACCTTACATGGAGATGAGGCTTTTCTGACCTTTTTTTAGTATCCAGTACAGAATATGCTAGCTGTTGTATGAAGTATATGACTCTTAGTGGGAATAAACAGCTTGAAAATGACGTTAAAATTACCGTCACAAAATCGTAGTCTGCTGTTTGCATAGGAGCCTTTTTCCTCTGTAAGACTGGCAATGCAGTGCTTGATGCTTTCAGTTACCCCATAAATGGTCCCAGAGCTCTCAGTGGCACATTTAACGGACTGCTTATGACGTGCAAAAAATCTGTAGACCTCTTCTACAAACCAGTCCTCAGTGCAATTGATTATGAGGACATAGGCATCCAGGTGCCAGAGGTTTGTTTGGCTCTTCTAACTCCTTTAAATGCGCAGAAGTTCCTTCTCCTTCACCCCAGACCACCTTATTCTTTCGCTTGGGTGCTCTCTCCTCAGCAGAGGTGTAGATGGTTTTGACTGCCTCACACTGATGTCAAAGTGGATTTAGACAATGCTGCTGTCAGCTATTGCTATGTTGAAAGTCATTCAGAGCAAATGTATTATTTTCAAGTGATGTGGAAACAGTGAAGAAGAAATAATTCATAAGCGTACAAAAGTGGAGGTGATTTCCATAAATGTTTCAGCATGCACAGCACTGTGATCTTGTCAAGTGGCTGAAGAATGCACATGATTTATCTTTACCTGCATTCCTTCTGAAATAAGATTAAAAGAAATGTGACTTCTATTAGCTATTGCACACTGTTCATAACAGTCTATGCCAGTAGCACCTACCTGAGTCCTATAAAGAAAGAAATTAATTTTAAATAGAATGGCTCAAGTGACCTTAAAACACTTCCAATAAGCATAAGTTTCTCTTGGTATTTGCCTACCAAGGACATTCTTAGTAAGTGCGTTCATCTTTTGAAAAACAAATGTTTGCTATCATATTCTTGCAAACAAACTAATAAAACATTAAACAAACAATCAGACAAGCAAGTTAATAAAAATGTGGAAGAACATATGGGTAGAGAATTTCTTCACTTTAAATATATTTAAAGCTACTTTTCTGTGCATTCAGAGTTCATCATAAATCAATGGTTGTTTTCAGTGTGAGACAATGTAGACAATTGTAATTGTCTGTCTTATTGTGTGGCAATGACTTTCTTCTCAAATTATTCCAATCTGGTACATGTTACATGTTCCCATTTTCCTTGAAGGATCTAACGGTCAGTGAGGATAACAGTAAGATATTTATGAAGTGTTTGGGTTTCCAAAAAATTAATATATAATAGCTACTGAGATTTCAAAAAATGTCTTCAGTAGAGCAGTATCATGAATCTAATTCAACAAGTTAACAGTACCTATACCTTATACTATACTTCTACTTTACATGGGACCGTTACCAAATACCAAGAGCTGCATAAGCCAAGACATGCTGAGAATTTGTTCCTTCTATCTGACGTGTCTCATGGCAGTGACAGCTCCTCAAAGAGTATGTACATCAGCATAAATTTGTGCCTTGACCCTGCTCCAGTCTCTGCCATAACAGTGAGAGAAAAAGAGAGAATGAGAGAAGGATGAAAAGACTATCAACTAAGGTAAAACTATGATCATAAATAGAGATTTCAAAAACAACTAAAAGGGTTTAATGAGGCTTTAAATAATGGGTTTGTTATCTCCTTACAGGGCTTAAATAAACTCACAATTTAAATGACAAATTCTTCTCACTCATCTGAATTTTTAAACCATGTAAGAGAAAAATTCAACTCATATTTCAGATTCAGGTACAGGGCTTGTTTTTTCTCAAGAACTTTTTTGGCAATAAAACTTCAGTAATGTTCTGTGTCATTCTTTCAGTTTTTATTTGAATATTTCCCGAAGCTGCCATAACTGCAGCGCTGCATTGCAAAGGTGAAACTTCTGGGGAAAGCGCTCAGATTAAGACTGAAGGGTATGTAAATTAAAATTAGGAATAGGAAGAGAGTGAAGGTGAGTACATGATGGCAAAGAGTGTCAATAAATTCATTACTTCTTTGCTATTCCACTTCCAAACAGAAGTTATGCTAAATTACATTTAACTTCAGGTCTTGTGAATAAATGCAATCACTTTAGTTGCCAAGTTAATTAAAGTAAGGCTAATGTATTTGAATCCTCTTTTGAAGATGGAAGCAACTCTCCCAAAGCTTCTCTAATATTCTGGTTGAATGATTGGTACTTCATATTGGTATACAAAACGTGAAAAACATTAAAATAACTGTATATCAGAAAAAGATGTGAGAAAAACAATCACTGAATACTTGGCCCAGGTGTAAATTTTTACATATATTCTGTGAAAGAAGTTACCATATTTAGATTAAGTCTTTTAAACAGTAGCAGCTGTGGATATATTCAAACCAAAGCCTCAAAAACAATATTCAGGACTTTCCAGAAAGTAATTCAATAAAAATGAAGGAACAGCTGCTGGATGTCTTTGGAAAAGCTTTGGCCTATTCAAAGAGAAACAATTCAACTTTAGCATTGTCATTAACTTCAGAGAGGTTCTTTGATGATATCTGAGAGGAACTAGAAGCTTTGAAGCTGAACGGTAGAAAAGATGTGTATGAATTGTGCTCGGAGTATGCTGTCATTGCACCATTATTGCCAGAATTTATTGTAAGAGGTGACCTTAGAAGGAAAGTAGCTTGCCTTGCTGCAAGAAGCAATCTTTGTAGCAATATACGGAAACGCAATAGAGTCTACAAATCCATAAAAGATGATTAGTCAGGATCTTGAAAGCGTTTATCCTGAACCTAGCACTCTATCTGATCATTTGGGTCTACTAATGGCTAAAACCTGGGTTCACAGTGATTGGTTAAAGAACCACAAAATCAGAGGCATTATGGATCTAGCCATTGCCCTACAAATAACTTTTGTTCCCTGAAGACCAAATTTACAAAACTTGTACTTTTTATTAAGATGAACGGTATTTATAACTATGGTGTATAAAACCAGTAAGCTAATGAAAAGTCTCAAAACAAATAAACAAACAAATCCATTAAATCACTCCAAACAACATTAAAAATCCTCAAGCAAAACATTGCGAAAAATACTTGGCCAAATTAAAAAAAATAAATAAATAAATAAAAGAAAAAGAAGAAAAAGAAGGAAAAGCAATCCCTCAAATACAATTTAAAAGGACTCTGAGAAGAAAGAGACACTTGCTGTATGACAAGCGGAGTCTCTGTTTATGTTTTTGTTACTTTGTTCATGATTTAGGGCAAATATGTGCTGCAGTTTCTCCAGTAACAAGACTGAGAAAATGACAGTTGCCTCCTGCGTACAATGCTTTGGTCCCTGTGGGCTGTTGTATGCATTAAAATACACAAGAAGATACAGCCTAATAGGTGACTTTTCTATAGAATTCTTGGAAGAATATTCAAAATAAACAATTGTTTTACAAACATAGGGAATTAAAAATATATACGTGTACATTGCAGTTGTATTGGCATTCAATGGTCTGCAAGTAGAAATTCTTATTAAGTTGTCTCTTCAAGGCAGTATTAGACAAGAAGGAGGATTTAACTAAGAGCAATGGTGGAAATGGGCACTGACCTGAGCTTCATTCGGAAATAAAAATAAATAAATTATATCTCATTATGAATAATGCTTTCCACACCAACAAGGACAGGTACTGGCTTAAACCAGACAAAAATACTGCAGAGAAAAAAGGGGAAAAAGGGAAGCTTGAGAAAAAATATATTTATATTTAGACGATTTTATTGACCCACTAGGATACCCTGGCAACAGGACTGATGACTCAGGAGATAATTGCTCATTCTATGTCACACGCTGCCCCTCAGGATGAGTTGCTCAGAGTGAAAAAGTAGATCTGGGACAGGTTAGGTTTTGACTAGGGGAAGGGCATGATCACAGTCACGATCACATGTCCCGATCAAAACAACTGAAGCTGAGATATTGTATAAGCAAGGTGTCACTGATGTGTTTTTTTACATTTAACTGCCTCTCTCCCCATCTCAATTCTACTCACTGGCTTACAGTTCATCTCTGTTCATTGCTTCTTAGCAACTTGTAAGTGACTGTGGTCTTCCTTGAGGGGTCAATGGCAAATGTGATCTCAAAAGAATTGTCCAACAGAGATAATAGCTAAGTTTCAAAGCTAAAGGAAAACATATCCCAACTACTGCCCTCTTGAAAAGCCCAAAGAGGCTCTCCAGTTCAGAAACTCTTTGCTGTTCTTCTCCATGCAGGTTTCAGTGCTGAACCTTTACTGTTTTTAAGAAGACAGGTTAATGTAAGATTCCTTTCCATTGGGTTTTCAGTCATTCCTTATGCCAAATCATTGCAGCCTAGAAATTCTTGTAAATTGTCCTAACTATATAACAGAGGCTAGCTTTCTTTAGACAGCTAATAAACTAGATGACACCTGAACATACTGTTCTTCAGTCATTGAGAAGGAGTCTTTTCAAACTGTTGACTGTTAGGTAAGCCTGAATAGAAATCTTACTAATAGGATTTGTGCTTCTCTCTCCCACACAGGGTTTTGCAAATGTCCTGTAGGAAAAAAACTACCCTTCTTACAGGGAGCAGAGATATTATTCACAGCTTGCTTCTCAGACTTAGAACTAGTGGGAATTAGTGTTAATGGCAAAGTTCTTTGGGGGAAACTTAACTTAGTAATCTCCACAGTTCATATATGTAATTTAAAACTGCTCTGTCAGACTCCATAAGTGTTATTCCTCTCAGAATTTGGTCTCGGTTTGGCTCTTAAAATACCTGAATTTACTCACAGAAGATCCTGAAAATATGATTGCATGGAGTAGGTCACTGTCCTGATATTTTTTTAAGTAGAATTCTTACATGTCAGTTCAAGCTGGTCCACTAGGAACTTACGTGTCCGGAAATTCAAATAGTACTTGCACATCTTTATTACAAGTTGTTATTGACAACACAACCTTCATCTCAAAATGAGATGTTTCTGGTGACTCGATTCCTAGTATATTATGCCACAAAAGTTTTTCGTATTCACAGTGAAAATGACAGCTTAATTAAACTGCTTCTGGATTCCTTGTTGACTCAAACTTTGAAGTGCTAGTGGGCATAAGTGACTTTCTCCTTGCCAGACTGTAAATTTAATTTTTACTTTTCAACCCAGTGTTTTACTTCTTGCCTGAGGTTAAACTGAATGAGCGCTGGTGACAATTCTGTTCTCCCTGTAGGTGTTCTGCCCCCACAGCATCTGTAATATCAGAAGGTTTGATGTCTATAGCAGAAAGCAAATAATTTCACCCCAAAGTAGGAGAAAGTGTATCAGTAGACAAGAAATGGATTAATGTACGATATTGCTTCAGTACTGGTAGTAATAGTACATAAGCTCATTTAGACTCCAAGTCCCTTTTCCTTTGTTTGAGATGCACTTGCACAGGGAAGACTCTTTGCAGGTTTTCTGGGAGATTAAAGGAGAGCAGAGGTCATTGGGCACTGCACCCTAACTTTCCATCCAGCGATTCCTTAAGGAGCTCAGTGTTGGCGGTGGGCTACTGGCCCCAGGCTTGTCCTTTTACACCCACACTGGACTGATTGCTGCAGAAGCAAAGCAATTCTTTCATTGGCATTTCCCTAAATGGAGGGAGAGGAGGAAGGACATCTATCCCTATTCCAGGAATGGTAGCAGTGGGAGGAGTGTCAGCTGTGGATAGAGTACCTCGTAAGCATTAAGACTTAAGACTCAACTTACGTGTACGATTTCATTTCATAATTAAATACATAATTTAATCAATATATATTTAACTTTGAGAATTAGAGCTCTGCTGGACCACAGAAAGTGCACAGTTCTGAAAAAAAGGGATTGGTTGCAAAAGATACTGTCTCCAGAACCAATAGCATGTTTCCTATAGATTGACAGGTAGTACATGATGAAAAATAAAATAAACCCCAAGTTCTTTAGAATTTTAACAATATCACTTTTTCATTTGTCTATCCTAGTAGAAATAAAAATCCAGTTCCAGTTTTTGGTTCTGTTTTTTATTTTTTTTTTCCCACCTTTCTNTTAGAAAAAACTTGATGAAATATCTTGACTACTTAAGAAATAGATACTGAGAACTGGCTTCTCAGTTAAGTGGGACAAATAGCATTTGAAATCAGTGAACTGCACAAGTTTACACTAATTGAAACTCTTACTGTGTATGATTAAGTTCCTGACAGGTAGTTAAGCATGTGAGAAATATATTGTGAGAAAAAGAACTGTGACAACCACAAAGGGCTTGCAAGCTTCTTTCTTCATCATACACTGATGTGGCAAGAAAAAAGCAAGATAATACCTTTTTTGCCAATGTAACTGCATCCTGTGTCACAATGATTTCCTTATGTTGGTAAAAATAATTTGGGTACATAACCATAAACATAAAATGTGGGTAAACATCAAGTTGTGACTTATGAAATAAACAGATGTGAGATAGGAAAAATACATAAATTCTTGTATATAAAAAATACGAAACTACGGATGACTTTCTAGTGATGTTAGGATTAAGACAACATTTGTAACACTTAAATTTTACAGATTTCTGAAATGTGGGTAAATTGTAATTATTTTTTCCTCCAGCCCCAACCAGAATACTTTCCAGAAAACTGGAAGATCAGATTTATGATGTTCTTCCCTTCAGAAACAATGACTTAATAACAAATCAGAAGGAGAAGCTTTTTTCCCATCTTGAACAAGCCATGAGCACCTGAGTTGTTGACTTCCTTTCCTTATCTGTCTATAATTCTTTATGAAGTTTAACATGAAAATTGGACTTAGGAGAGGTTAAGAAGGGAGTTTTGAGGATACATGTAGATACAGATCAATAAAAATCACAGAACAGACACAAAGGTCAGTTTTCCTTTTTTCATCCTGGCCTTGGTGATACAGTTTATTGGGTGTTGCCTGCCTTGCTGAGGTAAGCCTAACTCTTCTCTGATGTTTGAATCGCTGCAAGAGAAAACAAAATGCTTAACCCACATTGCCATAGCAGTGGGTTTGGAGCCTGCACCATCCAAAGCTAGGCTGAGGAAGTGTAGGAGCATAGCGTTTTCCTCTTCCTACTTATTTCTGCATGTCTTCAGATACGTGGCATAAAAGGAAATTAATGCTGCTGCACATGAGATATATTCAGAATATATGTCCTTTCTTCAGTCCCTTTTTTAGCACTGAAGAAGCTCAGGAAAAGTCCTTCTGTGACAGATTCAAAATATCTCATGTCTTAAAGGGTCATCAGTAGAGTTTCATGACCAAATAATGATGTCAAGCATATCTGATTTGCAGACCACTATTTATGTACTAAAATGTGCACATGCAGCAAGCTTTTAAGGAGTAAACTATTTCAAGTTATTGCAGGCATGAAGTATCAGAAGCTTGGCTTCTCCCATGAGCAAAATACGTGCAGTCAACAAGCTCCTAAATCCTGCTACAGACTAACAAAGCTGCTTGAAATTATTTTGGAATATAATGGACTATGATCAGTTATTAATTGCTGGACATCTTGGCCTATTATTCAGTCCAATGTAAATGCGATTGTCTTATAGTAATGATACATGTAGCGGTTCAGAGAGATAAGAAGATTAATGTATCTCTCAAAGACAATTACATTCTATTGTACATTAGCAAAAATGAAGTAAGCTCAGTTTTCACCAGAGACAGCCTCAGATTCCGACATGAGAGGGCAAGAGGGGAAAAAGATGATACTCTGGTACCCAAGTCCACTCTTTGGATAGCTTTCAGCACTTAACAGGCTCACAAAAACAGGCTTGCAAAAGACCCCCTTTCTCTTCCCATCCAAAAATCAATTATGCGTTACTGGTAATAAGCCTGACGGTTTGTTTTTTCCTGGATGGACTGGTGACTTGTTACTTTCTAAATACATTTTCTTCACCATCTACTAGTCATCAGTGTTGGGAATTTAATTTACGTTTTGCATGATGGTAAAAAGTGATCTAATATGATACGTTAAAAATACACTTTTATGTCTTGCACAAAACCCTTCCCAAAACAGCCTTACCTAATAAAAAAATATATTATATATTCAGAATTGTTTCTGGGGGTTTATGAGTCTGAATTTTGTTGCATACTTTACTATCTCATCTCTTGCTATATACAGTAACATTGTAAGAACAGATGTATACATAAACCCATGAACCTTAGAAAAATCCATAAACCCTGGTGATAACAAGATAAGCCCAATACTATTAGTGCATCAGTAACACATCTTTAGGACAGGGAAATGCAGTTATTTATTCAAAACAAATGCTTGTGTCTAAAAAACCCCATCATGAGATTTTTCTCCAATGAATTGCACCCGTTCTCTTGAGCTGAAAAAATACGCAGCTAACTCAATAAAATCTTCTGCAGAGCTCAGCTGAACATAACCCATTCTAATGCAATTATCCATGTTTCATTTAGACGAGTGATCCTCCTGATGGCTTAGAGTATTTCTCCTTTAATAAGTGAGATCATTTCTATTTCATTAACATGCAAAGAGTTTCCTCAGAGTATTTTGTGTGAATGAAAAAAAAAAGCCCAACCCAAAGAATCCAAACCTCAATCCTTTCTTTGTGCTATCTCAGCAGCAGTAATAATACAGTAAGTTAAAATGTTACACTGGAAGCATTTTTTTAAACTTATATATATTGAATCTGTCTTTGCTTATGTATATAAAAAATAAGAAAGACGTTGTTAATTTAGGTTAAAGATTCTATGAGTTTTTTACTGACAAGCCAGCATGAGTTTTATTAGGTAACAGTATAGTAATATACATGATGCTACCATATGGTACAGTATTCAGTAATGCATTCGATGCTACAGCATGAAAAAGAGTCACTTCTGGCAATGACCCCCTTTGTGGGAATCCCTAAGTGCCTGTGTAAGCAATCTCCTTTCTTTGTTTCTGTGCACATTGTTGACACCATGGATGTGCAGTAGATAACTTCAACTTCTTGACCAGCAGAAGTGTAAACACTTTCAATCTCCGGAAACTTAAAAAGAATGCAAGTTCAAAGAGAGATGTTAAAATTTTCTAAAAAGTAATTATTTTAAAGCTGTGCAGGTAGCCAGAGTTGTGTGCAGGGTCTAATAATAACAATATTAAGGCTCATTCTCTGACGCCAAAAAGTTCCTATGTGTAGTGTGGGTGCTTGGGTATATACGAGTCTTCTAAAAATAACTCTTGTGTTCCCAGCAGGGAAGGTGCTGGTGTTGGTGTGAGCAGCTGAGCAACCATTGTCAGTGTTACTGCTACGTGGGTGCATGGTGCCCAGGACCAGCCGAGCATCATGGTGGAGCTAGTTTCAAGGGTGCAGGGCATGGTGTAAATATAGGCTGCTTCATTATGATCACAGTGAAGGGAAGTATTGATTACAGGTGTTATGCTGTTGTGGGTGCATTGGTTAGAAAGAACATAGGAAGTACAAAACTGCATTCAGGGAAGAGCAGTGTAGAGATTCTTCTCCAATGTTAATATCAGAAATAGAGCTTTCTCATGTGCCTTGGTGTGTTTTGGGGGTTGCAAACCACTTACTGCAGGTTTTATGGAAAATTAAGATGGGAAGTGAGACATGGACACCTTTCTCCTTTCTCCTGGACTCTACACTGCAAAAAATGCTTGCCTCTAGGAATAAAAGATTTTTTTTTTTAAATGAACGTCTGAATGCCTTGATTCAAAGAGATTCTACCTTCTAACATTGACTAACAGCCATAAGGAAAACAAGGTGGGGTTCATCAAGACAAACAGTGACATTTTACCTTCATGTTTATCTGACGTGCAATGTCCTGCACGCTACTTCTGTTCTAGCTGTTCTTCAGCTTTCACTCTTGAAAGTGGCATTTGGACTTGGATTTGTAGATAATGTGTCAGCAGGGTATTTTCTTGGGTGTGAGGTGTGGTAGTTTTCAGCTGATTTCCTTTACATGAACATGTCTTATTAATGTAGCTTAAGATAATCTAAACCAAAATATTTTTACATAAACTATATAAACTGATAGAAGTTACGTATTAGACAAGAAGGAAAGAGAGAGCAAAGGAAGATATATTTAAAGCTCTGCAATTCCTTTTTGCTGCAGAAAACTTTCATATGGCGTCTTACTTGTCAGTCAGCACAAGGGTGAAACAAAACATAGAAAGAGAAAAGCATCTGATAGCTGATGAAAAACTTGAGATTACTCCTTGCTTTGCAGGAAGGTACATATGAGCAACAATAAAAATACTATACCATTTGGAAAAGCTGCTGTCTGTGACTCCGGCTAAGTGGAACACCAAACCTTGTGGCGATGTCATTGACGAATTATTGGGCCTGATAGAGTCCAGAGTGACTCTGCTGCCATGCCAATGAGAACAAATCCTGGATAATTAGGTGGAGTTAAATGTAGATCATGCATGGCTTACCATGAATATGGATAGCTCCCTGAACTTCTCTGTTTGCAGATTTTATAAATTGTTATATATGATTTTTAAAAAAAAAAAAAAATTCTATGTACTAATGCATTGTAGACCTTACTCTAATTAATGTAGTCCTTTAGAGCAACAGGCATGTAGCACTTAACCTATTTACTAAATGTATTCCAGCAGCTACCCTTAAATAACAGTAAAGGTTCAATGGAAATCAACAAAAAATTGTGCTACTTCAACAAACTCCTAGTAAGGGGTGACAATTTGTTCTCCCTTTGTACTGAGGAGTCAATACCAGCTACGTGATTTTAAGGATACCCTGACAGTGTTAACTTTGGAGTATGAGGTATTTTCCTGCCTACATTTTTTTTGTTATTCAAATGCTATCTTCTATATTGCTCTTGAAAAATGAAATGAAACTATGTAGATTCAATAGTTTCACTTATCTGGTAATTCTTTCTTCTATAAGTGTCAATGCTGGCTTTTTGCCATCAAAGTTTTAACCTGCATAATAAACTCACCATTAATTAATTGCAATTTAATAACATAATGCATTGTCACTGAGTTGTAGTTTTGAAAGTCATGCTGAGTTCTTAAACCTTTCATTATTTTCAGGAGGTGAAAGCCATCTTACAGGTCTGTAGTTGTCACATAAAGTAACGGCAAACCTGAAACGTGCTAGATAGACAGGTGTAGAAGATAAATTCTCGTTTGCAAATAGGAAATTCCTCTCTTGAAAATGTGGTTAATGTCGTGGAAGTTTTGCCAAACTACTCGCTGCAATATTAATGATCCCTGCTTGCTTCAACATTCAGGCTGTAGTCATGCAGTCTGAGTTACGTTGCAGGGCTGTATGATATATTCTGCAAAGAAAGGGTCTTGCATATTGTTATACTTCATCACAGTCTAGTCCAAATTCAGCAACATTTGCTGTTCTATAATAGTTTGAAGATAATCCAGGCACTGCAGTAATCTGATTTCTGTTGTTTTAGTTTCCTTAATGGACCAAAAGAAAAAAGTATTTGTTATATTTCTGCTGCATATTGCCCAAAATCAGGGGTAACACTGTACCATTTGTGATTGATTTTTCAAGTTGTTCTATCTTTAGAAAAAAAAAAGTGTACACTTGTGTGACTGTTATTTTATGCAGACTCCAGAGACATTTCACTGGAAATAATCACTGAAGTATAGTGTTAAGATAATGACATTCACATGATTTGGAAAAGTTCAGGACAGGGCTCAAAGTTAGAACTTTGACCTTCAAATTTTTGCTACATGTATGAGCAAAATCATTCTTAGTCCCTTGTCATGGTTTAACCCCAGCTAGCAGCTAGGACCACACTGCCATTCACGCAGTTCTCCCCCTCCCACTCCCCCACCAGAAGGGCAGGGAGAAGAGAGAGAAAAGGAGGGGAAAGGAAAAGAAAAAACCCTCATGGATGAGATAAAGACAGCTTAATAGTACAACAACAGGAAAAAAACCCAAACCAATAACAATAACAATAATGACACAAGACATTCTTACCACCCAGTGAACTGGCAAAATTGGCAAGCTATTGAGTAGTGATCATGAAACCCCATGGCCACCTTCCCATTTATATACCCTCCCATTTATATACTGAGTATGACATCTATGGTATGTAACAGTCCATTGGACGTTCCATTGTTCCGTCTATGCTCCTTCTCAGCTTCTATGGGAAGCTGAAAAAAAGTCCTTGAACAGTNTAGGACCACACTGCCATTCACGCAGTTCTCCCCCTCCCACTCCCCCACCAGAAGGGCAGGGAGAAGAGAGAGAAAAGGAGGGGAAAGGAAAAGAAAAAACCCTCATGGATGAGATAAAGACAGCTTAATAGTACAACAACAGGAAAAAAACCCAAACCAATAACAATAACAATAATGACACAAGACATTCTTACCACCCAGTGAACTGGCAAAATTGGCAAGCTATTGAGTAGTGATCATGAAACCCCATGGCCACCTTCCCATTTATATACCCTCCCATTTATATACTGAGTATGACATCTATGGTATGTAACAGTCCATTGGACGTTCCATTGTTCCGTCTATGCTCCTTCTCAGCTTCTATGGGAAGCTGAAAAAAAGTCCTTGAACAGTATAAACATCACCTAGCAACAACTAAAACAATATCCATTATTGACATTCCTTTCATATCAAATATGAAACACAGCAATCACTAGATAGAAAACTAACTATATCCCAGCTGAAACCAGGACACCCCTGTAAAATCTCCCCTATTACCAGGCTTGTCACTGTTTTACTGGTCACCTATGTGGTTCCATATAAGCATAACTAAGGTGTATTCACTTCTCAAGGCATTTTCAAGCCTCAACTTTCTGGCTTGCCTCATGATGGGTTAATGGTGTATGAGCCAGCTCATTAAAAAACTGTCTCTAATGCTGCTGCTAAATCCAATATCAGTTTTCTTCTTCAGCCTTAGGGCTTTTTTCTTTCTTTTTCTTTCTTTTTTTCTTTTCTTTTTTTTTTTTTCTTCTTTTCCACATGAAAATGCATCTTTAGAGTCCAGCACTGTACAATGAATAACATAAGCAGTTGCAGGGTTATCGTACATTCATTGGTATAATAAAAATGTTTCCTGATGGTTTCAGGAATTTGTTTTAGCCTCAGACTAGTCAAAGTACCTCTGTCAATATTTAATCTGTATTGAGTCATGGCTTGATTACAATGCATAATGCTGACTGCATCAATCTTCCCATAAAGCCTGGCTTCTGCTTCTGACAAAACTCTATTGATACATTTGATTAATCCTGACATTGCAAAGCTGAAAAACAAAAACTGCTGAGATTTTCACTCTCTATAAATTTGTTTATATTATTACCCTGAAAGGACACACAGCAGCATCCTGCTAGGTTAAATGTTGCTTNTGCTGGCTTTTTGCCATCAAAGTTTTAACCTGCATAATAAACTCACCATTAATTAATTGCAATTTAATAACATAATGCATTGTCACTGAGTTGTAGTTTTGAAAGTCATGCTGAGTTCTTAAACCTTTCATTATTTTCAGGAGGTGAAAGCCATCTTACAGGTCTGTAGTTGTCACATAAAGTAACGGCAAACCTGAAACGTGCTAGATAGACAGGTGTAGAAGATAAATTCTCGTTTGCAAATAGGAAATTCCTCTCTTGAAAATGTGGTTAATGTCGTGGAAGTTTTGCCAAACTACTCGCTGCAATATTAATGATCCCTGCTTGCTTCAACATTCAGGCTGTAGTCATGCAGTCTGAGTTACGTTGCAGGGCTGTATGATATATTCTGCAAAGAAAGGGTCTTGCATATTGTTATACTTCATCACAGTCTAGTCCAAATTCAGCAACATTTGCTGTTCTATAATAGTTTGAAGATAATCCAGGCACTGCAGTAATCTGATTTCTGTTGTTTTAGTTTCCTTAATGGACCAAAAGAAAAAAGTATTTGTTATATTTCTGCTGCATATTGCCCAAAATCAGGGGTAACACTGTACCATTTGTGATTGATTTTTCAAGTTGTTCTATCTTTAGAAAAAAAAAAGTGTACACTTGTGTGACTGTTATTTTATGCAGACTCCAGAGACATTTCACTGGAAATAATCACTGAAGTATAGTGTTAAGATAATGACATTCACATGATTTGGAAAAGTTCAGGACAGGGCTCAAAGTTAGAACTTTGACCTTCAAATTTTTGCTACATGTATGAGCAAAATCATTCTTAGTCCCTTGTCATGGTTTAACCCCAGCTAGCAGCTAGGACCACACTGCCATTCACGCAGTTCTCCCCCTCCCACTCCCCCACCAGAAGGGCAGGGAGAAGAGAGAGAAAAGGAGGGGAAAGGAAAAGAAAAAACCCTCATGGATGAGATAAAGACAGCTTAATAGTACAACAACAGGAAAAAAACCCAAACCAATAACAATAACAATAATGACACAAGACATTCTTACCACCCAGTGAACTGGCAAAATTGGCAAGCTATTGAGTAGTGATCATGAAACCCCATGGCCACCTTCCCATTTATATACCCTCCCATTTATATACTGAGTATGACATCTATGGTATGTAACAGTCCATTGGACGTTCCATTGTTCCGTCTATGCTCCTTCTCAGCTTCTATGGGAAGCTGAAAAAAAGTCCTTGAACAGTATAAACATCACCTAGCAACAACTAAAACAATATCCATTATTGACATTCCTTTCATATCAAATATGAAACACAGCAATCACTAGATAGAAAACTAACTATATCCCAGCTGAAACCAGGACACCCCTGTAAAATCTCCCCTATTACCAGGCTTGTCACTGTTTTACTGGTCACCTATGTGGTTCCATATAAGCATAACTAAGGTGTATTCACTTCTCAAGGCATTTTCAAGCCTCAACTTTCTGGCTTGCCTCATGATGGGTTAATGGTGTATGAGCCAGCTCATTAAAAAACTGTCTCTAATGCTGCTGCTAAATCCAATATCAGTTTTCTTCTTCAGCCTTAGGGCTTTTTTCTTTCTTTTTCTTTCTTTTTTTCTTTTCTTTTTTTTTTTTTCTTCTTTTCCACATGAAAATGCATCTTTAGAGTCCAGCACTGTACAATGAATAACATAAGCAGTTGCAGGGTTATCGTACATTCATTGGTATAATAAAAATGTTTCCTGATGGTTTCAGGAATTTGTTTTAGCCTCAGACTAGTCAAAGTACCTCTGTCAATATTTAATCTGTATTGAGTCATGGCTTGATTACAATGCATAATGCTGACTGCATCAATCTTCCCATAAAGCCTGGCTTCTGCTTCTGACAAAACTCTATTGATACATTTGATTAATCCTGACATTGCAAAGCTGAAAAACAAAAACTGCTGAGATTTTCACTCTCTATAAATTTGTTTATATTATTACCCTGAAAGGACACACAGCAGCATCCTGCTAGGTTAAATGTTGCTTCTGTTTGTCCTGTTTTGTTTCAAATGCAAAAATGGAACAAAGCAATAACAAACATACAAAGCCAACTAAGGGTCTAGAAATAGGATTTAAATTGTATCTTCTCTTGTGAACAACTTCTTCTTCCTCACAGAAACCTAAAGTAAACCCATAAAAACTCAAAGTCTTTTATTATTTGTTCTGGCATCAAACTATTCTTCCCAGCAAAACATCTTGGCATGTGCTTAACATTGTAATATTACGAGGTCTTTTGCTGAAGAGATATATGTTTATGTGCTAAAAGCTTTTGTTGAGCTGTGTCCAAGATTACTTGCTGTTGTATAATCTGAAGTATTATAAATTGATATATTAGTTTGCTGTCTTTTTTAAAAAAGGAAAATATGAATTCCCTATCATAGAAATGCACTTGTGAATTTTATGCATATATTATTTCCCCTTTAGAGGTTTGATCTCTAAATCCAGTTAATTTATATGAAAAATAACACATACACTCCCATGAGTATTGAATCACACAGTTCATCAGAATATGTCTGTTCTAGCTTTTGTGTTAGGTAGTTAGTAGATGGGAGAGTAAATGGTGGTAGTCTGATAAATGCCAAAATCTGTTGCATGCAAGTATTAATAAATATAGAACTGATTTGTTGTAAGCCAAATAAATTTAAAAGGCAACAGGTTAAAACAAACAGGAGATGATGAACTTACTGCCACAAGACATACTTGAAACAAATGTCTCAGGCTAAAAATAGACAATTTACATGTGTCTTATGTATTTATCCTTAGAGAAACAATATTCAAATATATGGCAACTTGTCCTTAGGAGAGCAGTAGATTAAACAAAATGCATCCCCATAAGTGTCCGCATCCCAGCTCTTGCTGTGGCAGATGCATGCAGAAACTCTGGCAGAACAAAGAAGAGCTGGTATATCTATCACTGTTGAGCAGTCATAAATGGATAAGCATCTACTCTGTTACTTTCACATCTTTGATACTTTTACATCTTTGCTTAGAAAGTATAAGAGCAAGTGAGGTTCACAAATATGTTTCCTATTCATTACAACATAATTTTGTAGTAGGTCATAGAAACCTACAGCAATATATAAAATCAAATAGTTAGAAACAACTCTTAAGACTATATATTAGATCTTTGAAAATTAATCTGGAGTACAATTGTTGTTACTTAGTAAATGTGCACTGCTTGATGTTAATTTTTCGATAGTCTTTTCCTAGGAGTCAGTTCTCCTTTGGCTGACATCCATATAACTTCATCAACTCAGATGTGATTACACGTATGTTAACCTGAAATTGAAGACTGTGTTTTGCCCAAAATGTCTAAGGTACATATCACCAACTAGTGTATATCAACCTAGAGTGACCAACTTTGACTTATATTAGCTCACTGACTGTCCTTTATTTTTGTATTTCATTTAATTCTTGACTCACTGAGAGTAGTGATTACACTCACCTCAGCACATTTCTAATCATCACTGAAATTAGTAATATATAACAATGACTCTTTCTTGTCACATTGTCTGCAATATTTCTGTTTTCTCCAGTAAACAGAGACATTATTAAAAAATCATGCTTGTACAGTCAATCTTATGATTATAATGATGCTTTCTTGTCTACTAGCTTGATTTCTAGTTTAGGCATCAATAGATAACACTTTGTAATGTCACAAAAAACAATGACTGTAAGGGTGCTCTGACACATTAATATTTTTTGTTGCCATAGTTTACCATAGGAAGGGTCAGGTTGACATAGGAAGGGTCAGGTTGTGTCCTGCTCATACCTACCTGTTTAACTTCCTGAATTGTTAAGAAATCTGTTTCTTTACATTGTCTGTACTTTTCTGCTTTTAGACTTGTGACTAGTTGTTTCTGAGTCTACGCATCCTGAAGACACAGGGATCCTTCGGGTAAACACAGTAGCACAAAGACAAAGGACAATACATAAAATCTATGACTATAACACCAAAAGGTTCAAGCGTAAAGATGACAGCAAACTGTCGCCAACTGTTAATTTAAAGAAATAAATAATTGCATATTCTTACTGTCTTTCCCAGAGTTCCAACACTTTTCAAGTCTCCCTCTTAGTAGCTCAGGAAGTCTGATTCGTGTCTGTGATTAAACGTTGTAGTCTAGCCCTCAGGGGAAGGCTGCCTGGTCATTTTGACATGTGGATTTTTCCAGCTGTACTTCGTTAGCTGGGCCTTTCTTAGCATTGTGAAGAAAGCCCTACATAGAAATAAAAATATCCCCGTAGAAGCTGGATTGAAAGTGATTTACAATTTGTCATAAGGGTTGCCCTGTCAGCACAACTTGGGATCTCAAGTGCAAAACAAAGTTCTCCTCCATCAGTAGGGTGAAGTATGGTTACGCTTCTATATTTCTGTAAGTCTTCACTTCTTGTCTCATCATGATGACTAGTGATCCCAGGCTGAGTCTGGGATCACAGGCACTAGAATATGAAGAAGTCCTTACTTGCCTTCTTTGGCATCTAAGAAAGAGTGGCACCTCAACATCTCAGACTTCAAAAGATTTTGCTCCACACAAAAGGATCCTCTAATTCATGGTGAAGCTACCTTAACAAATACACAGATCATGCTTAGGACAAAGACTCAGGCCTAAATGCTTCGCTTGCAGAACAGCCAGGTTATCCTCACACTGCAGCCAGCAAAAAATTTAATAGCAGACCTAGCTTATTTTGAAAATAATTTACATTAAGCCCATGAAGAAATGACAGTGGTTATCAAAGTGACAGACTTCATATGCAACAGCTGTTACAGTAAGCAGCTATTTATTTCCACGGTATGACACAAAACATGTATATGAATATGAATAGTTTATGCAGTGGATAGACTATTGTATCACCAGCTCTGAGTAAAGAATTAACCAATGTAAAAAGCATTTCCTCTTAGTGAGGGTCTTCCAAAAAGACTAAAACACCAGAGGCAAAGCTGGGGCTGGTCGTTATTAGGGCTTTTATTAGGACTTCTGTGAGTGAAAATACCTTTTCTTTGTTACTTGAATATATTAGTCCTGGTCTAGAGCAGCTGAAGTCTCCATGGAAAACAAGCAGCATGTTTTAAAAAACAGTGAAGGAAGGCAGGATTTTTTACATAGAATTTCCACATCCTTTGAACTTGAAAAATGTAAAATAGAGTGAAGTCCTATTCCTGCTCAAGTTAACGGCAAAGTTACTCCTCATCCACAGAGTTACATATTCTGTCAAAGTTTACAGTCTCATGTTCCCTGAATGTGCTGTGAACCTAGGTACTTTAGAGAGGAGGACTACTTCTCCTGGTAAAAATACTTCATTATGACTACAATACGCAAATTCCAACTAGGAAACCAATTAACTACTTATTTTAAGGTGTCTTTATGAGGTTAAGGTTAAATATACACTGCAGCTCTCACACAGGAATTCGTGGCATTTATAGATTTTGCTGGAGCCTGTTCTTATACTTCAGGAACACAGTGACAAGCAGAGTGAAAAGAGGAGAGGGTCTTTATGCAGCTTTTTTCTACCTTATCCTTATAATGTTACTGTTCTCTGAATCTCAGGAACAGAGCCATTTGGCACTGTTTGTTGATGAAGTAACAAAGCATCTTATGCTCCAGGAAGGAGAGTTAAATTTTGAAGTGGTAACTACTTGGGAATATCCAGAAAAATTGGGAAGAATGTCATTTATCTTAACTCAATTCTTTGTTTTACAAATAAATGAATGCAACAAAAATATATTTGCCAAGATAATATTTTAATTTATACAATTAACATTGTAATTGTGAAATATCGTTTTTAAAATAAAACATGATCTCTAAATTAAGCGTTTCTACTTATCAGTACACTGCAGTATCCAAGTTGCATATAAGGAGCCATTTATGCAATGTCATCTTGATTGCTGACAATTTACTTTTTTTCTTGCAAATTAACAATTTAAACAATTTGAATATACATTGGTTCACTCTAATGTTCTTAACGTGTTTCAATGTCATTAATGTACTTGGAAAAATATTTTCTGAGGAATACTTATTTATTTTCGGAGAGAAAGAACAGCTGCATACACAGAGTGGGCTCATGCAAGCTATAGGTGTCTGGGAAAGTCCAGGTTTTGGGGACAGATGATCTGGTAAGAATATAACCTGGACCCAAAAAAGTATGGTAGTTGTTGAGAGGACGTAATTTTTACTGATACCTGCTGAGATGGGTGAGGGAACGACAAGGATATCTAGTTTCAATACAGACAGTGCTGTTTAGACTGCCCAAAGCATGAGCTGAGATGGCATGAGGGTGAATGCACAAGCATTGGCAGCACAACACACACTTGAATTTACTGATATTTGCTTGGATTTTAGGAGGTTCTGACACTTAAAAAAAAAATGGAATTATCCAAAGCCTACTGAGACCAAAAAGGATCTTTTCCAAGGAAAAGAAACAGGAATTCATCGTATTCCCTCCATACAGAAGGTTCTAATGCTGCCTCAGTGAATTAGAATAGAATAGAATAGAATAGAATAGAATAGAATAGAATAGAACAAAACAAAACAAAGCAGAACAGAATATTTCAGTTGGAAGGAACCTGCAATGATCAACCAGTCCAGCTGCCTGACCACTTCAAGGCTGGCCAAAAGTTAAAGCATATTGTTAAGGGCATTGTCCAAATACCCGTTAAACACTGACAGGCTTAGGGCATCAACCACCTCTCTAGGAATCTTGTTCCTGTGTTTTACCACTCTCTCTGCAAAGAAATGGTTCCTAATGTCAAGTCTGAACCTGCCCTGATAAAGCTTTGAACGAATCCCGCACATCCTGTCAGTGGATCCCAGGAAATGGAGCTCAGCACCTCCCTCTCCACTTCCCCTCCTCAGGGGAGCTCCTTTTCTCCAAACTAGACAAGGCCAGAGTCCTCAGCTGCTCCTCATAGGACATGCATTTGAGAGGAACAGAAAACAGCTCAAGCAAAACACCTCCTGAAAGCACAGCTGACTGCTGTGGAGAAAGAGACAAATCTTATTATTCAAACATAGATACTTATGTTGAACAGGGACAGAGAAAATATCCGAGGTCATAGACCTGTGCTGAGGGGAGGTCTTTCTTGGAAGATTTCATGCGCTGTTCTCCAGATGGAGGAACACTGAACTTGCTTGTGTATGGCTAAATATGACCAACTGTGTTTGATTCAGACCAGCAGACTTGCCAGTGTACCCACTAAAGCAGCTGAACCAGGCTTGAAATGTGCCTGCAAGTGGGAAAGCAGATGAAACAACTGGTTCCATTCAGCAGCACAAAGAGAGGGGAACAAAGTTAAAAAGAAAGATGGGAAGCTGATAGAATACCCAGTACACCAGGATGTAGATTTAGACTTCCTGGTTTTCTTCTAAAAAAGTCAGTTGCTGAAGAGAAATAAAAGATTGCAAAGTTAAAACATCAGACAAGAAGGACAATTTTTTTAAAGTATGCAGGAGTCATGCTTAGACTGGTAATAGGTATGTGAAATACAATAGTGATTTCCATTCTGTAGCCCAAAGATGCCTTGATTTCCAGAACAATGTACACTGTAGATTCAAAGAAAGTTTGCATTAATGTTTTAAATTAGGACACCAAAGAATCTGCAGTAAAAATTAAAACGAACTCTCACCACTTTGGTTCAATATTTTTTTCTTTGTTTGTTTTTATTTTTGAATGGGTTTTATGCTTAAACTTTTTATTTTTGGTGATCAGTTTTTATATATGTTTATACAATCTTTAATGGCTATATTTGCCTGCAACTTCTATTATTTTAAAATCTGATTCAGGAATAGCTTATTCTTATTTGACAAATGGTCACAATATTTCACTTTATTTATCCAGGTCTTGGGAAATAGAAATTTGAAGGATGACACAACTTTGGTTTAACAGGAAGACAAAGAAGACCTAATTTGGAGACGACTTAGCTGTTCAGAAAACTGTGTTAAATTCTCAAACACTTTTTTCAAATCACTATGTAGTACTTGTTTAAGGCGTGACAAGACTGGCAGCTCTAAGGCCTCGGCTTAGAATCTTTGTTAAGATATGGAGAACGGGTTTCATCCCCTTCAGCCACAATGCATGTAACCTATGTAAAAAGGTGTTATGAGAAACTATACCTTGAGATAAAGCCTACTAAGATTCTTACTTGAATTTTTTTTTTTCCCCCAACACCCCTGGAAATATCCTAGTGTTTCTGGAGATCCCTGGTCAGAATACATCAAAGCTGGAATTTTGTGACATGGACCAGACTTGATATGCTAATTAGTCACATCCTGGAGCACCCCGAGGACAGAGACAACCAAAATCAATACTTATAAATTATTTGCTTATGGTGATGGCCAAGACCCAGAAGAGAGTGTCAGAAATGTGGGTGGCCAAGCATGCTTGACCTGGGGTACATATGGGGTACATACTGTACCTCGGGTACAGTAGAGATACTAGGAGTCAAAGGAAACCAAAGAGCAACTCACATGTCTAAAGAGAGCGATCATGACAACCAGCCAAGAAGGTGATAAGGAGCAGAGGATAACAGCCCTGAGACTTTAGGACTGGAGCCAGCCTTCAGGAGTTAAAGATCAGGTGTCAGACCTCTGAAACCTGATTATGTCAGGTTTCCCACTTCTTTGGCTGAGATGAGGAATAATGTCAGAGGAAGAACATATACTCTGTTGAGTTCTGAGACTCAGGACTGATTTTTTAATTTACTGATTTTTTTTTAATTCCTCACAGCAGTTATTTTCTCCCCAAAAGTCAGTGTCATAAAATTACTCATAGTTATAAATCGTATTGATCCTATTCCTAACCAGCTGAAAATAAAGTATATTTTAACTATACCTGCAGGTCACTCCTGCTTATAGTCTCCTCATTCCAAAATTATATGTGAAACCACCTATTGCAGTCCTTGCAGTGCCTGTTTGCTGATCTCCAGTTGTTTTCCACATCATTGTTGCTTAGTTCCAGAAGAACCTCATCATTTTTAAAAATTCTCGAATGTCACATTCTCCAGGAAAGTATAAGCATAAAGGAAACAATTCAAATGTTCAAAACAGATGTGCTCCAATCAGTGGAAATCCACCCACAAGCTGCAATTGGGCCAACTAGAGTGGCATGATGAGAAAAGGATACTTGAGGTTCTTGGGTAGCTTGCATGACAGTATGATTTTTTTTAAAATGAATTTTTTAAAAAGGAAGGCAAAAAAGAAAAGGTAACATCAGATTCAGTCACCCATTCACATGCTCCATTCCAGATGACGTTACTCACATAATGTCCCACAGGTGGGCATGACAGCAAAAGAAAATTAACTCTTGTCATTTAGTATCTTTGCTTTACCTCACATTTGAGGCTAGATTGAACAACTAGAGCAGCAGAAGCTATTTCTGCTGCTATTGAAAATAAAAGCACTGTGTTGAAATTAAAGTGAGAGGAACAGTATAAGGTAATGAGATTATGCTTCCAATTTCCCATGTGCATAAAAAATACATGGAATTAGCCTAGTTCTGGGTATTTATATCTTCTCGTTAGAAGCTAACATACAGTATTAATGCAGAAGACTCAGGTCAATTCAGGCTTCACAACATTACCAAGGAAAGGCATCCTAGGGGATAACAAAAGTATTTCCAGGGGATTTATATGCTTTTATTTTGTACTTCTGATGGAACAAAAAGAAATGCATAGACACTCAGAAATTCTACCTTTGCCCCTAATCACAGGGGATATAGTAAATGAACAGGAACAAGGGAGGAGAAAAATATGAAGGAACCTTCTCTAGTCACATAATATTCATAGACTTAATTTTTTTTTTTTTTTTAAAAGCAAACAAATCTATGTACACAGAATTTCGTACATTAAAATCTGCTTCTACAGACAACTCACGGCACGTAACAAAATATTTATTAAATTTATATACTGTCTCATGAACAGAACACGAAATATTATGTATTGAGAAGTTTGATTAGTTAGTGGTGGATTGGAATGATCTCTCAAGAAGTAGCACAGCAGCAAAACTCATTTAATGAAAAGACATTTTGATACTGTGAACTTCAGTCAGCTCGAATTTCTGTGGGTTGCAGAAAGGAAACAGATCAAGATTACATTGGTATTTATTTTTAAAGTGGGGAAACAATTTTTAGAACTATTTGGTTATATTTTCTGTCTGAGTTAATTTAAACCTGACTTAGGTCCTGATAGGTTTTTTTTTCAGTTTATGTTTCTCACTGTTTGTCCGTACCCTCCATCAGATCTGCAAGCATGGCTCAGCAGTTGAGTAAAGGTACCCTAGCCTACCTAAAAAGGCTTGCAAAAAGTACTAGGGAAATAAAATTTACATACAGACCCTCTCTTGCACAACTCTTACATCTTCTTATGCAAAGTCTGAAAAATAGGAAAATCTGCTCATTCAAAATGCATCAACAGAGAGCTTGTGGTTCCATCAAGACTGCTTTTTTGGTCCTCTTTCAGAGAATTTGCAGAGAAACAGGTCACAGAAAACCAAAGGAAGTAAAATTGACTCCTGAAACCAGTAACGTGTCACTGTTTTGTTTTAGCAGTCTGTTGACAGTGGATCTGTTGACACCTATCACAGTGATGTTGAGGCAGATTTCCCTGCGGATGTTACAGGCGCGGGTGTAACTCACTACAGACACAATGTACACCACCAGACAGCAAATCTGGCTGCAGGATGCCTGATATGCCCTAGTATAAAGGTCTTTTCTTGGTGGGTTGATAACATAGGAGTGTATCTAGAAGAATGGCTATTAGCCATCATAAATCAGAACATAGTTACAAATGTATAGATATCTTGATCCATAGGTGGCAATTTGGTGAAATCTTCCTGTTTTCTGCCCTTAGTCAAAACAGTACTTACTCCAGAACATATATATCTCCTTAGAATAATTTAAAAATATCCTAACAACTTTGAGAATGGCCCCATCTATCTTTTTTTTTTTTTTTTT
>VXBH01001654.1:60900-72284 GCA_013400035.1 Rynchops niger
AAACACAAAAAAAAAACTTAAATAAGGCAAAATAACTTACCTAGTCTTTTTCTTACATTCTGCATGTCCATAGTCTCTGTATCTTTTATGTGCTTCACAAACCACCTTCGTCTCTTGCCAGTGAATCCATATGAAACTAGAGTATGGCTTATTATTGTTTTTAGTGATCATTACCTTGTTCATCGATAATTGGCAATTACAAATACGTTCGCTAAGATTCCTCTTCTAAAGACAGCAACACAAACAAAAAATCCTACTTGAAAATAATGGTGGGTTTTTCCACTAATGTTGTTCAATTCGAGTCTGCTGATGTGAGAGAATAATAAGCATAACAATTCAGCCTAATATTTGAGGTTTATTTTTAAGTGATGTCAGGATGATTTTTCAAAACTATTTCTGACATGTCTAAATTAAATTATATAAATAGTCAATCTTCCAGCAGTTTATGAAAAAGGAGATTGCTGGGACCAAATGCTACAAATCTTGCTTTATAATAAACTAATACAATTTTTACATTGCAACATATTTAATCTGTGCATGAGCGGGGTGCACTCTGGCTACACTTAGAAGAAGCTGACAATATGAAATACCGATTAATCTTAAAAGTATGGTATAGAGGCACTGTTTCACTTTCACGAGATAACTTTTGACTTTATCGGCTTAACTTAAAAGACTGGTTTGCTTTCTTTACCTAAAGTACTTACAAAATTTTTTTTCTTGCCTTTTCAGTCATCACTTGCTTTACTGGCTTTACAGCGTTGGCTAGGAACAGATAGTTACATTGTACTTCCATTCTTGTTGCTATTTTTAGGAAAGTTTTCAGTTGTTTGACAGTTTATACTACAATAAGCTTTGCATCTTATTAATTGGCCTTTTCTCAGTTTATCATGGGTTTTGTTGAAGTTTTTTTGTCTCACTCTGTAAGAGGAAAATAACTTGAGCAGTAGTACCCGTTCTTTAGTGATTGTTATATTTAAGCCAATTGTTCATCTTTGGCATTGATTTGGTGTTGGTACTTTGGCTGAGTAAGTCCACCCACGTGATTTTTACCTTACATTGGCTATTGGAGATTACACCCCCAAAATACTGCTGTCTTTTAGCGGTAGAGTAATTTTTTCTGTGGCAAACACTTAAGCACTTCTCATAGATCAGCTGCAGGCATGGTGATCACCCAGTTTAGTGTGAGCAATGCAGAAGGGATACCAGTTTTGTGGAGAAGGTCATGTTCATGTGCACAAACAAGTGGCAGCAGTGGCAATTGCATCTGGTTACCATGGACTACAGTCCAAGTTTCCAGCTCTACTGACACAGAACTGCCCTGTTTTGTCAAACAATCGGAAACAGGAAAGATTTATATCCCCTCTTCAATCCACATTGTGTAAGGTGATTCAAAAAATCTGCTAAGAAAGATAACATTTTCTATAGGCTTCCTATGGTTCCATAAAACAATTTAGAATCATAGAACACCTTACGTTGGAAGCGACCCATAAGGATCCAACTCCCTGCTCCTCATAGGACTAACTACAACTAAAAGTGTCATCCACACACTCCTTGAACCTTGAACCCTGACAGGCTTGGTGCTATGACAACTTCCTTAGAGAGCCTGTTCCAATGTCTCACCACCAAAGTGAAGAACCTTTTCCTAATGTCCAATCTGAACTTCCCTGACACAGCTTCATTCCATTTCCTCGTGTCTTATGGCTGGTCACCAGAGAGAGGACATCAGCACCTCCCCCTCCTCTGCCCACCTTGAGGAAGTTCTAGACTGTGATTGAGTCACCCCTCAGCCTTCTCTTCTCCAAGCTAAACAAACCAAGTGACCTCATCCGGTCCTCCTAAGTCTTGCCTTTGAGACCTTTCATCATCTTTGTCACCCTCCTCTGGACACACTCTTAATAGTTTGATGTCCTTCTTATATCGAGGTGACTAAAAATGCACAGAGGACTCGGGGTGGTGCTGCACCAGTGCAGTGCTGAGTGGGACAATCACCTCCCTTGCCCAGCTGAATTTACAGGTGAGGAAATAGTGTAAGGGTGAGTAAGAGCTCAGACACAGCCCCTTTTTCTCCTTTCATGGTAGATGACCACTCCACCAAAACAGGATGATATTAAAAAAAACAACCATTCTTTTCTGGTTAAAGACAATCCATTTAAATTATTACTGGCAAATGCACCAGTGTTTTCTTCATGGACTTTATGCTCATTAGCTTCCTCCCTTTTTCTCCCCTCTGACCTGACTGATAGGAATGTAAAGTGGTTATTATGCATCCCAAAGCTATTATTAAAGCAAATACAGGAAGTGTAAGAGATGTTTAATAGCTTCCTAAAGAGTTTCATATTAGCCTCTATGGGAGGAATGCTTGGCCAATGAATCAAAAAACTTTGTAGTTTTTTTTAATTAAATTAACTGTCAGCTATCCCAAAATGCTCTAATAGTATTTTAACAATGTTCCTTTGCCTTTATCTAGGAATACTTTTGATAAGATTTTAATTGACATATTTATGAATGCAGTTTGGGTTCTGATGACTAGTTACAAGTAAATTATTACACAGATTGAAATGTCCTATTTTCCAAGACACATCATTCTAGAAAAGCTCTGTTTCTTTCTGTCTGATGAACTGTGTACCAGCTCACAACTCTCATCATGTAGCTATCATTATGAGAGAAAGTTTGCTGTGTCAGATATCTAAAAAGCACTCCCAGCCAACAGACCTTTAAAAGTCACATTTCTAGAGAAATTCACTGAGTCATCATAATATGACAAGTGCGTGATTTCTTTTTAAAACCTAGTAGCTATTGTAAAACACTAAAATTATAGACTTCATTTCAGTGAGACTGAGTGAGACTGAGCTCTTTGAGAACAGAAAAATTCAGATGGCAAGGATGAATAAGAATTAAACTGCAGAAAGTGTGGGGAAGAAATCCAGAAACAAGAAGAGCAGAAGAAAGTAAAAAAAATCCCAAGCACACAAAACCCAAAAAACCCCACCCAACTTGAAAGCAAAATATGAAGTGAGACTGAACTGATATACTTTCAGTAGGCTAGAGTGGAAGGAAGGAACATTTTAGTACAATCTAGATATAATTCTGTGTCCCTTCTGAAAATATAAAAATTACAACAACTTTAAAACCATAAGCACTATCTTAGCAGGAAAATACCTAGAGGTTGGCAAGTTAAATGTGCATGTTGATTAAATATGATGAGTATATTATGGTATTTCTATCTTCTGCCCAACATAGCTAACAAAAATTTATAAGACCTTGCAAACTACCACACAACTTAAAATAAGGGCATTTCTTTTCATTGGATCTTTTGTTTTCTATTCCAGTTGTTTTTAATGGAGAAATCAAGTAGTACTACATACATTTGGCAAATGAGAGCTCTTCTTTATTGTCTTAAACTTTTTCTTCTGGTCAACTTTTCTTGACTAGGAAACTATTGGCCTGTAAAATTCAGACCTCTGTTTCATGCCTATGCAGCATTGCGTTTCACTCATTTATCCAAAGGGATAAGAAGAAAAAGTTGCTTTAACAAGAAGGTCATACAAAACTTACTTCAAGGACTGGGCACTTTCCTTGTGAATATGGAATAAGAAGTGGTATTTTCCCCATTTTATTTAGCTATGCAAAGTCTATCTCTCCCAGGTGACCTGACACAGACCCAGTCAACACCATCCATAATGAAAATCAATGGCATGAAGTCACTAAACAATTACTCCATCTTCTTTAAAAATGCACAAGTCTTCAAAAAAACAAGGATTCAAAGACTGATTAATTTGCCATTTGCCTGGGAGATTGCACAAGTTGCATTATTTAAGAAGTTGCCTTGTCTTTGTGTCCTCAAAGGATGGACCAAGATCAAAGTCTCTAAGATTGTTGTCCCCTGAAAAAAAAAATGGTGACTATATGATGGGAAATACAGATCTGTGCCATGGTTGTGGAAGTTTTGTAAATACTTGTTTGTGTAGGTTCCTAATGAAAATTGTTCTTCTGCACACAAAATCCGTCGATTTTGCAAACTCCCAGATTTGAGTTGGTATTGGAGAAGGCATTTTATGTACAGTAATTTAAGTGAAAATCCAGAAAAATACCAATAGAAAATATTTAGAAATTAAAACCAATTTGGACTAGGACAAAGCACTAAAGGACCCCTTTAAGGGTTATAATTTCATCAGTGTTTTTAAACTGTTTTTTAAATTTATTTTTAAAACAGTTTTGAATCTATCCAGAGGGGTTAGGCATTTTGTATGCTCCTAAAAAACTCTAAAATCCAAACCATTGATGACTTCATATTTTCATCACAATATACCATATGGGGATATTGCATACTTTTTCATTTCACAAAAAAATCACCTGAAGTCTCTGCTATGGTGTTCAACAGATGTTTGGAGGAAGCTGCGTGTGTAAGATAATCAGAGAACTGAATGCAAAATCTTTGTGGTAGTTTCTTCTGCCTAGGTACAGAACTAATTCCTAAACCTATAGTTCAGAATTAATACACTGTATTCAGAAAAGCCCTACCTTCTGTCAGCAAAATTACTTCACAAGACGAAGAGATGTTTTGCGACAAAGAAAGAGTCTCAAGATGGAGGGAGACTTTTTATCAGGACAGGACGAGGAGGAATGGTTTTAAACTGAAAGAAGTTAGATTTAGATTGTATATAAGGAAGAAATTTTTTATGGTGTGGGTAGTGAGGACTGGAACAGGTTGCCCAGAGAAGTAGTGGATGCTCTGTCACTGGAAGTGTTCAAAGCCAGGTTGGACAGGCCTTTGATCTAGTGAAAATTATCCCTGCCCATGGCAGGGGTTTTCACTAGATGGCCTTTAAATATCCCTTCCAACCAAAATTATTCCCTGACTCTATGATTTCATGATTTTTCAAGTTATTTTGACTTATCTTTGACGCTTGAATAAAGAGGTCCACTAACACTTTCTAGTTGTGTAAGCAGTTAAAGTACAAAAATTTTTTCAGTATCAAAGAATCAGTAAAAGAGGTTGGATATGGCCCTTAAATGGAAAGAGTTCAACACAGGGCAGAAAACATTACTCTTATTTTGCCAGAGCCCATACAGGAATGACGGCTATAGATTGCCATATTTTTTTCAGAATTATGCAACAATTATGATTAGTCTAAGTAGACACGAAGAAGGACATGAAAGAAGTGTCATATATTGTTTCCTTGACAGAAGGACGTGCTGCTCACTTCTGCAAGCAGCAATATAATATGTCTGTGAGTGTGTTAACGATCAAACTTTGCCCTAGCTGCAAGGGATGATCCCAGCAGGGAATGGGGGAGGCTCTCAGTCTTATACAAAGTCTTTGCTGTTCGCTTCCTCTACTCCTTCTTTAAAGGATCATCTGAAGTACTTTGGACCTAATCTTCATATTGAGCTTGGGTTTCGTTTCAATACAGGACTACGTGCTTTAAATAGCAGTTTTCTTTCCAGTGTGCTTGACTTCTGTATCTGTACTCTACATCTATTTGTATCTTAAAAGATAAAGGTACCAGCATAAATAGTATAAATTTATGTATAAGTGTGCATTTATATGTGTATGTTTTGATAAAAATATTTATATTGTACATATACATGTATATATGTGTGTGTATATATATAAACTTTAATATTTTCCTCTGTATAGTTATTTCATTCTCTTTTATTCGGTTCTTATGAAAGCCTTACTAAGTCTTAAAACAGCTCATGTAATCTATAAAAGATTGGAAAAATCTCTTCTACTATTCTCTCTGTCACACCAAACCTCATACCTATGTTGGATTTTGCTTTCTAGCCTGGATACTTTCCCCTCTCAGCACAGAAATGTATATTTGGATTAATTTCTGCTTTTGTTTCCGAGATTATTATTTCTGCCTTTCAACAGTCGTGCAGTTCAGTTGTCAGTGACCTTTTCTACTGCAGAGTTTTTGTATTCATTACAAAAGCATCACCTATATGATCTGATTTCTGTAATGTCTGACTAATTTACTTCAGATTAATTATTGCAGAAATAGGGATCGGTCCTGCAATATTGTTGGCTGTAGCTGAAATCACAGGATTAGGCCACACACTGATGAACAATAACAATAAAATCTCATGTACACTGTGTAGTGACAAGTCAAAATAACTGGTCACCGCTATACAGCATTACCAGAGCCACCAGAGCCCTGATACTGGAAGATGTTTAAGTACCTAAGAGTATTGATCTTGCACCATCCGACTCCATTATAAAATCCATGGGAACTGCCTGATGCTCAAAGCTTTTTTAAAATCAAGCTGTCAATTCAGGGACATAAATATAGATTTAGAAATCAAACTTCAGACACCTGTTTTTTTAAAACGTTGACCCTGAGAGACCAGCACAGCAATATTAAAGGTCATGTGCAAGTCAAAGAACATCGACAAGAACTCTGTTTTGGGCATAGATTTTAAAGGTTGGCTCCAAAGTGGTAGGAAATTATGTCGTAATGTAGTTTCTCTCCTAAACCAATTTGTTTGTGGTTCATATTATTACTAAAACCACATGATATGACACTGAAGGCAACTTTGAAAATAAGGGCATTTCTTCTTTGCTTTCAAGGAGTCACAGTAGCTGACTTCTTTTTCTTTACTTTTTTTTTTTTCTTGTGCCAGTTTGAGTGAGTTCTCTTGATATTTTCTTCAGTTAAAATTAACACTGTCAAAAATCAAGGACCTTTGTTTCTTGAAACCATATTAAATAATTCATACAGCAAAAGAAACTGTAAGTCTTTGCTCAGAATAATAATAATAATAAATCATTAGATGGTTGCATTTTGTCTAGTTGGTGCTTCCAGCCTGCTGTCTGAACCAAGCAAGAGCTATGCAGGAACTGTGGTGGCGTATCACTCTGTAGTGGCGATGCAAAAGCCTTAAGTACAATGATACTGCAGGACTAATCCTGTGAAGCTGATGGATCCCAAAAATAAGTCCAAGTGTCTTATGAGGAGCAGCTGAGGGAGCTGTGGTCATTCAGCCTGGAGAAAAGGAGGCTGAGGGGAGACTTATCGCTCTCTACAACTGCCTGAAAGGAGGATGTAGCCAGGTGGGGGTCGGTCCTTTTTCCCAAGTAACAGGTGACAGGACAAGAGGAAANAAGTCTTTGCTCAGAATAATAATAATAATAAATCATTAGATGGTTGCATTTTGTCTAGTTGGTGCTTCCAGCCTGCTGTCTGAACCAAGCAAGAGCTATGCAGGAACTGTGGTGGCGTATCACTCTGTAGTGGCGATGCAAAAGCCTTAAGTACAATGATACTGCAGGACTAATCCTGTGAAGCTGATGGATCCCAAAAATAAGTCCAAGTGTCTTATGAGGAGCAGCTGAGGGAGCTGTGGTCATTCAGCCTGGAGAAAAGGAGGCTGAGGGGAGACTTATCGCTCTCTACAACTGCCTGAAAGGAGGATGTAGCCAGGTGGGGGTCGGTCCTTTTTCCCAAGTAACAGGTGACAGGACAAGAGGAAATGGCCTCAAGTTGTGCCAGGGAAGGTTTAGATTGGATCGTAGGAAAAATTTCTTCACCAAAAGGGTTATCAAGTACTGGACCAGGCTGCCCAGAGAAGTGGTTAAGTCACCATCCCTGAAGGTATTTAAAGGACGAGTAGGTGTGATGCTGAGGGATATGGTTTAGTTGTGGACTTGGTAGTGTTACGTTAGCGGTTGGACTCAATGACCTTAAAGGTCTTTTCCAACCTAAATGATTCTATGGTTCTATGATTCTATTTATTGCTTCCATAGATGAGTGGGATTTTCCCTTTGATGTTAGTTACATACACAGTTGTTCCAGCCTGTGGCTGTACGAATTTTTTACAGCAAATATTCTTATTAGTTATTTTTTTTCTCATACAGAAAAAAATCTCTGGGTCAATAAGCAAGAAATTGGGATTGATCCTAATGTTGGTTAGGGCTGGGCAAATTAACAACAAATTTCTGTNGTGGGAGTTTGTTGCTGGCTTTACCATTTGTCTCCCTCGGCCTGGATCTCTCTCTTGTGCCTGAGCTCTCACTCACACCATCGCTCTCCAGTGGTTTATTTTACCTATACAGGGCCTAAGACTGAAAGAAAAAAAGAAAGGCGCATATTCAACTTTAAGAGCTGAGTTGTCCCACGTGGTTACTCTCATATTTTGACGTAGAAGTTAATTAAAAATGCGCGTAGCTTTCTGAAAGATCATGGTGCGCTTCTGGGCAGGTAGGCACCGTGGTCTCAGCACTGGCACCCAGGCACTCACCCTGGATGCAGGTGGGTGGCAGGTAAAAGCATCCACACAGGCATCCTGCAAGCCCTGCCCCAGCCCTTTCCAATGCAGCATTCCTGCCCACACACCCCGGCATCCCCTGCCAGGGTGCAGAGGGATGGGGCAAGGCTCTGGGGGAGCCGGCAAGGCATGCATGTTGGGAAGTACACCTTGCACACTGCAGGCTTTCTGTTGTCATGCTTTCATGCCATGCCTAACACAATCTTAGTTGAACAAGTCCCGGAATCCCCTCCACTATTCTTATTCTGCTCTGTACTTGTCAGTTTGCAGCATTTTAACTTTTATTCTTTTTCATTCTGAAATACTAACACAAATAAATACTACTGAGATTATTTGCAGAAATTGCAATGTGTATTCATATCGTGGCTTTTTCATGTAACTAAGTCAAATCACTTACATTAAGTTTAAAATAGAACAATGAAGTAAAACTGAACTTGGTTTAGCCCTATGCTACACAGCAATATCACTGTAAGTTTATACTGTCCCCTTACTTACAAATACCTCTACCACCTCTGGGACAGAAGAACTAATTAAAAATAAAATTAATAATTAAAATTTCCAAGCCTATCAATAAAATACAGAATCAATACCGTTTGAGACAGTAGCGCAGAACACGGTAAGTGTCATAGATCCTACAGAAGTTCTACTTTAATTGCAGATTGATTAAAAATTAGAAAGCATTAATTGCCATCTCTAAGGGATCTATACATTTCAATGTAGATATACTTTTATATCAAGAATTCTCCAGCTTTTCTTTCTGTTTATACAACTACAGTATAGACCAATAATTTTCATTATAATGTACAGGACCTGTCATGAAAGCACAATAACTTCACTTTCCTGCGTTTCAGCAATGCAGGATACTGTATTTATTTTCCCTTGGCAGGTGGTGATTTTGAAATTACTTTTCTTCAGTGAAAATATCTAAAAAATAAGTAACTCATTCCTTTCTTCATCTGACTATTTGTATTTGGTTTTTAAAATTCTGGGGTCAGGAGATTTTAAGGAAAAAGAAAAAAGACTGAACTTCATATGGACATAGTGGTTTTGGGAGCGGTGTTATGAAACCTGACTAATTGAGAGTAATAAAAATATGGATAGTCTTTGCAAAACAAAGGTACTGTAAAACTGCTGTACAATTCCTGACATTTTTTCTCGCAGCAGATAAGACACACATAGAAATCTTAGACACACATAGGGATCTTTTGTGTAATTAACATGATTGGGAAGGTTAACTGATATTATTCAACAAAGGCATGTAAGAGCAACTCAGACTTCAAAAAATTGCCATGATCTTTCTGGGTGCTATGTAAATTTGCTCGGCTATAACAAAGGAGATGCTGGCTGTGTAGCTAGGTTGAACTGAACAGAAATGATTACAGAGTCCAAGCTGTAGATCTTTGCTCAACTTCTTTATGAATCCTGCATTGATGATATTAATTCTCAGAATTACAATCAGCTGCTCAGTATCCCAAAACAGCAGCGTCTGTACTTGCTCATTCCACATATCTCAAGGCCCTAACATTGACCACAACCCCTTTGCTTAAGAAGGGGTTTCCTTGCAGCTGTAATGTTTTTAACCACAAACATATTGTCAGTTTGCAAAGAGTAATAAACAACAGAGACAGCAGTCCATAATACTGTGAACTAGTCTCAATTCAGTTACTAACCCTTCACAAATATTAATATAAACTAACCAGTATCCTTTTAAGAAATCCTTATATTGCTCTTTCCTTTGTACAATATGTCAAAATGCTTCTTAATACTAAGCCCCCAAGGCTCCTTAAAATAAAAGTAATAAAGTGATATTGTGACAGAAATGGCAATCAACATGGATTTTAAATATCTGTAGCAAGTCATTACATTGCACAATTTCTTTATGCTGTTTAAGACAGGCTGGCAGGGGCTAACAGTTGTTATGGCACATGCCTGAAAGAGACTTTGCAGCCCAGACTGTATTTAGTAGGTATATTTCATAGTATTTCCTGCTAGTGCCATCAACCCTAGATGTGATACAAAAGCTTTGGTGGTATTCCCTGGCTTTTCCTTTTTTAATTCTCTTGGAACTGCTCCCCATGAGTCGCGGTGCAGGCTGACCTATGCGTCCCTCCAAGGGTGGAGAGGAAATCAGTGCCCTGCTGTCTCCTTTGCTCATGCTACCCAAGTGGTCCAGGAATGTAGGAAGAGGACTGACTCCATCACAGCAGTTTTATCTTTCCCTAGAGCTAGAGCACTGCAAGCAAATCCGTCCCTCTGCTGACCCCTAACCACTCAGAGTCAAGTGGGACAGAGGCAGAAGCAGTGTGTGCTGTATATATAAGCTGTATCTCACAAACCCACTGAGAAAGGAAGATGAGGCAGGAGAATTGTCATTTATTTCGAGGAAACAATGACTCCCTGGGTTACTCGAAGGTTCGTTCAGCTTTTGCTCAGTCCGTTGTCCTAGGCTGGCCCACAAGGAATTCCCTAGCAGCTATTATGGAATGTCATCACAGTTAAATCTCAGGATAATTCTGCAAATAAATGAGACCTTTCAAAGGTGTAACTGTATTGGAGACTGTTTCTAATACAGTACTGGTAAATGTCTGATTCCTTATGTGCAAAGTTTCCAAAAGTGGTTTTATTTCAGGTTCCAGCTTTTCATCTCTATCTTACCAATCTTTAGGCATGAAAAAAAGCAAGTCCAAAATGTCTCCTAAAATGACAGCCAGCCTGCCTCTGACTGTGGAGCTCCTGAAATCATGCTGAGCATCTCATTAAAGGACTCTCAATTAGGGTTGGCTTTCTGCCTGAAATTTGCATGTGAAGGGTGATGGCTAGCCTCAAGGAACTATTTTTTTCTTTCACCCTGAAAAATGACAGCTTCTGAAGAGAAAACTTTGCAAACTGTGCATGCTTATATAGATAGCGAAAGTCTTCCCTTTAGTGTTCAAGCTTAATATCTGGAGGAGTACATATAGCAGAGGACGAAGAGATGGGAATGTTGGAGAAAGTAATTCCAATGCTCATGGGACTGAGAATGGATCATTGCAATCATTGTTACTAACTTGGCCCCAGTCTTGTCCTCCAGCAGAAGAAAGAGCAAAATTCACAAGAACCTTTCTGAAAATTAA
>VXBH01001654.1:79057-102296 GCA_013400035.1 Rynchops niger
GTATCTAAGTGCATTTATGAAAGAAGACATACTGGGTCCTCAAGTTTGTTCTATAATTTGAGCTTGTACAGTTTAATCATCAGCTTTGTACCCTATTGCAAAAGTTAAACCCTGAGTTATGCTCAGAAATAAATGTAAATATCTTTCTGCTCTCTGAAATTTTAATGCCTTCTGCAGGTCACAAGGCTTGGGTTTGGAGTTTAAAGTGGGGACTGAAAGGTCCAGAAGGGTTTTCTGGAGAGCTTGGGAAGGTGGGACTCTTGGAAACCTGCAGTACCTTTCCTGAGCGTTGTCCAATAAGAGCCTCTGCAGTAAAATGCAGAACTTTTATCTGCTTTCTGGGAGCCTTCTGGGGAGGACTGAAGAATCTCAGTAAGATTTAGAAATTAAATGAAGACTGTAAAATAGTCAGCAATCATTGATGACATATTCTGTTGCCCTCTGTAGGTTACTTTTTCTCTTCAGACTTAATGTCTGAGCCTGTCTGTTTAATAACCTAACACATTTTTAGGCCTTCTGTGTTGCCAGGTTTCCTTTCTAAAGGGCATGCTTGCTGCTGTAGGCTCACCTGCTTGCAGAAATGTCTGAAGAGGGAAAACCTCTGCACTATTCTCAATCATCAGTTCTAGCCTGTCTTCAAAAGCTAATCTTTCTCCCTCTCCTTTTATCAGATTACTCTCCTTTTTCTGATTTTTAAAATCCCAGAGAAGTTTTCCTTTAGAGGTACTTCCATCTGAAATTAATTTTTTTAACCATTAATCTCATCAACTGTCATTTGCTATCTCAATCCAATGCACATCTTCCCTGTACTTGTGCAGGCCAGTATTTCTTTCATTTAGTTACTGGTTTTGATCTCTAGTTTAGCATGTACTAGCATTGCCACTCTGCTGTTTGAATGGTGCCATTGATTTAGTTTTGCAGAAAAAAATGTATCATAGGTACAGTGGAAAAACACTTGCTTTGTGAAGGCTGGAATCATGAATGAAACTCTCTCCAAAAACCCAGGAAGTTTATTTTGCAATGTATGAATTTGCTTAATATAGGCTGTTAGGGTGCTTTGTCAGAATACTAAAATAGAATAGTTTTATCTTCCAGTTTTCATGTAGCTTTCTTATACATGAAGATTTACTATGTCTGTAACACAGAGCCAGTAACTAGAAATATTTAAAGTTGCTAAATGGGGATTAGAGAAACGGACTGAGGTAGCACACAGGTACTCTGCACTGATGCTTGTGCTCCTACTCAGCAGGAGATACATCATTAGCTGGTGTAAATCAGCATAGCTCCAGAAGGCGCTGGAGCTACGCCAATTTATGCAAGCTGAAGTTGCAGCCCTGGAAAACAATAGGCTAGTTAAGACAGAAATAATGGAAACCAAAATTAGCATCTTTAAAAAAAAAAAAAAAAGGTTTTTTTCCTATTATTCTTGCCAATTATTATTCTTCTGTTGTTGCACTGAAGTGAAACAGTAATAACAGACAGTCACTCTGAAAAGATAAAAGGCAATTCTGACCAATAGGAAAAAGGGTCCTGGATCACAACCCAGAGTCGAAACACAGCCTGACTGTGCTCTGAAAGATGGGGTTTTTTTCTATTCATGAGAATGTATACAGTGAATAGTCATAATAACTAGGATACATCAGTGTTAATCCATCTTCTGTTACAGAAACGCTTATACCAGATCAAGCTATAGCTGTAGTAGCTTTAATGCAGTGTTTCTTGGAATCTGTCTGGTACTGTATCTTATGAAACAGAATGAAGCTGGTGAAGGGTCTCAAGCACAAGTCTTATGAGGAGCAGCTGACGGAACTGGAGTTGTTCAGCCTGGAGAAAAGGAGGCTGAGCGGAGACTTTATTGCTCTCTGCAACTACCTGAACAGAGGCTGTACCCAGGTGGGGGTCGGTCTCTTCTGTCAAGTAACAAAAGGAAGTGGCCTCAAGTTATACCAGGGGAGGTTTAGGTTGGATATTAGGAACAATTTCCTCACCAAAAGGGTTATCAAATGCTGGAACAGGCTGCCCAGGGAAGTGGTTAAGTCACCATCCCTGGAGGCATTTAAAGGACAAGTAGGTGTGGTGCTCAGGGACATGGTTTAGTGGTGGACTTGGCATTATTAGGTTAATGGTTGGACTTGATAATCCTAAAGGTCTTTTTCCAACCTAAATGATTCTATGATTCTATAATCGGATAATGTTTCCTCAGATTTTTGGGACTGCTTGAGACAAAAGTTACTTTTACATCTGCAAAAGCCCTGCTAGACATTTCTTCCATTAATTCTTCTGATTTATTGTTGTCATAGTACTAGATATAATAGCAATAACATTTGTGGCTGTGTTGGTCATTCAGTTTTAAAACTTATTCTTTAAAAAAATTAAACTAAGCAAAACCCTGTACTTGAGCATATAATTTGATAATTTTGATTGAATTCTATGCCATAAAATATGCTAAAAATTATGCATGTTCAATATTTTAAAGAAAATAGTAGTCATCTTTAAAATAAGGAAGTTTATCCAATCTCCATCTGCTTCAGTTGGGGAAATCAGTCTTGGGAAATTAACAGCACGGAGGAATAGCCACCTTAATATGTACCTGTTTATAAGTTGTGGTTTCTATGGCTATTTGTCTACTTCAGTACATTTATGGAGATACGGTAACCCAAACTCACTGGTAACAGAACAAACATTGTTACTGCAGCTCTATACAAATGTCTTATGGTGTCTGTGATGTCTCGTCTTTACTACTTATTCCATTCCCCCACTACCCCCTTCAAAAAAAAAAACAAAACAAAAAAAAAAAAAACAACCAACCAAACAAACCAAAAAACCCCAAAAAATTCCAAATAGGGTCTCAGACGATGCTTAAAGTCAGAGTTTTGGCATGAACTCTGCAAGAACATTTCCAGTTGCCACAAGCTTGAATAACAAGCTGGAATAATCTCTTAAACCAGACGGTTAAAAACAGTTACTGATGCTGTTAGCAACAACTTTCAACTTCTTTTTCTTCCCGATTTTAACTGCAATAGTTATCTTCCACACTGCACAAATCTTTAGCTAAAACTCTAATTAATTTCATACATTGTCATATCATTTCAAAGGGAATGTATCAATGTACACTCAGAGGTCCCCAGTTCTAGCATCAGAATTATTCCTGTTCCACACTCAAAAGTGACTTTCACAGAAGGTGAAAACTACCTAGAAGAATAAGTCAAGTTATTTAAAACAAATGTGAAAAATTTATTACTTTACTTACCACAAACAGGCAATTCTGTGGGTGCTACTTGACAAAAATACTTATTTAAGTGGATGAGTATCATGCAAGCTAAAAGATATAATTGATCTCAGTTCACCAAATTCAGCTAATAGTAATATGCAACATTCATTTCTGTAAATTTATCTATCATGACTTTGTGAATCAGAATCATTCAAATGTAGACTAAGAGGTATATATAATGCACAAATCTGGCCCCCCATCTGTCTCCAAAATCTACTCTGTCCAGAGTATTTGCACCTGCCTTCTGTCTTCTTCTTTTGTTGGTGTTGAGCTTGTTTTCAAGCAATGATGTTCTTACAGTTAAGCAATGTTTGGATCTGGGCTTTAAATTGAGGATAGTCTTTGCTTATACTGTGAAACTATTGTGAATGCTGTTATTCATAAGACCTGCATTCTGTGACAAATCTGAAATACACCAGGCAAAAAGTATTAAACTGAAATACTTGTTTTTGCCAAGACACACTGGAATGGATAAAGAACATTACTTTCTGTTTCACTGTGCTTTTTGTTCCAGGCTATTAGCTCAGGTTTGAAGACGTAACTTACTCTATGTTACTAACTTCAGTAGCTCTGTTATGTATCACTGTATAGTGGAAAAATACCTGAAACTTCTGGTGGAAAATACCACATCACCCATCTTTCTAGTGCTTAGAAATTGAATTATTCACTGGAAAATAATCACACTGCTATCTTTTATAAAAGACTTGTTTTTCTGTTCTTCTCTACTATTCTATGGTCATTCTGCAAAGTCTCTTTTGTATATATTTGATGAACAGTTGAAAGTTATGCTGCTAAATATTGTTTTGTTCCAACAAGCCTTGCATTGTTTGGTAAAGCTTTTTATTTTAAGATTCAGGATTTGTTTTATAGGTAACTTACTAACTTTACCATAGTCAAGCCATTAACAGGTTTCTCTCCTCTGTTTTTCTTTAGAAGGATTTTCTTTATGGTACTTTTTACCTCTTAGACCCCATACTTTGGATTCTTGTTCACAAATAAAAGTAAAACTGACTACCATCAAGCCTTCTTTGAGCCAAGCTTCCAAAACCAAATTGGTGTTAGGATCAGGGATATTCACCTATTTTAATTTCAAAACTCTGCTCAGTGGTATGCACAGATTCTGGAATCCTGCTCCTGGCTCCTTGCTGAGGAGCCTCTCTCAGACCCTGGCTGTCAGCACAGGTAATGAAGAAGACCTTCATGTTCTACATTGTCAAAGTGTGAATATATATGTATTTATATCATATAATACTCCTTTCCTTTCCTTTCCTTTCCTTTCCTTTCCTTTCCTTTCCTTTCCTTTCCTTTCCTTTCCTTTCCTTTCCTTTCCTTTCCTTTCCTTTCCTTTCCTTTCCTTTCCTTTCCTTTCCTTTCCTTTCCTTTCCTTTCCTTTCCTTTCCTTTCCTTTCCTTTCCTTTCCTTTCCTTTCCTTTCCTTTCCTTTCCTTTCCTTTCCTTTCCTTTCCTTTCCTTTCCTTTCCTTTCCTTTCCTTTCCTTTCCTTTCCTTTCCTTTCCTTTCCTTTCCTTTCCTTTCCTTTCCTTTCCTTTCCTTTCCTTTCCTTTCCTTTCCTTTCCTTTCCTTTCCTTTCCTTTCCTTTCCTTTCCTTTCCTTTCCTTTCCTTTCCTTTCCTTTCCTTTCCTTTCCTTTCCTTTCCTTTCCTTTCCTTTCCTTTCCTTTCCTTTCCTTTCCTTTCCTTTCCTTTCCTTTCCTTTCCTTTCCTTTCCTTTCCTTTCCTTTCCTTTCCTTTCCTTTCCTTTCCTTTCCTTTCCTTTCCTTTCCTTTCCTTTCCTTTCCTTTCCTTTCCTTTCCTTTCCTTTCCTTTCCTTTCCTTTCCTTTCCTTTCCTTTCCTCTCCTCTCCTCTCCTCTCCTCTCCTTTCTTTGCCTTGCCTTTTGCCTTGCCTTTCCCACTCCTTCCCTTCCTTGCCTTTCCCATCACTTTGCCTTTGCCTTGTCTTTCTTCACCCACCCCCCATATTGCAAATGCACCTCTGCGCTGTCTTCCTAAGGTTTTCTTTTTTTGTGTGTCTTCTGCCTATGCATTAAGACCTGCCTTTGATCAGACATTCTATAATTAAAATATTTCTCAGTCAAACTTTGTGAGCCCACGACATACACAATCCCAGAGAAAAGTTGAACATCCTGCTGCCCCTGGGTGAAGGCCAGTGGCTTCTCCCTCCAGTCAGAGGCAGACTGCACTCCACCTCAACCTCTGGGTGAAGGCGTGAAACACCCTTTGAAACGAATCAGGAAAAGTGTTTAACATCCAATTACAAGAGGTTTGTTAAGAAGGGCAAGAGAGATAGAACTAAGGTTTTGAATAGATCTGACTGTCTTATCTATTCTAGATTTCTTCTGGGTTAATGGGGACTAAGCAGAAGCAGGTACTGCAGAGGCAAGTTTGTGAAACTGCAAAGGCAGTTGTCGAATTGCAAAGGTGCTGTAATATCTGTCAGGCAGACTTGAAACAAGAAAGTACATACCTATAAAATAAAAAGAATAGGGGTTTAGAGGCTTGGTGTGATAGACTCCACGAACAGCTCACACATACTGCTGCAGTTAATCTATAGATAAAGCACTTTGAATGCGTTATTAAAACTAAAGCATTAAAATTATTAAAGCATTATCTCATCTTAATAATGAGTCAATGCTGAGCTGAAAATGTCCCAGTGCCCCCGAGCAGCCCTTCTTTTTTTTCCACTACCTAACTTTTGAAAGTACCATGAGCACATGAGTGTCACTATTAGAAATTTCAGCTTCTTTTTCTTTTTCTTTTTTTTTTTTTTAAGCAGGCAGCATCATGACTCAGCTTGTTTCCTAAGTCTTAGAACAATTAACATCCACTGAGTAGAACCTAAGGTTTTGCCAGCTCTTTTTTTGGGGATAGAGCTACAACCACAGTATCCAGAAGCTTTGTTAGGCCAGACCATGACTTGTACTAGCTTAGGTCAGTGTGGCTAAGGGTAATTAGGAGATAGGGACAGCTGTAGTTGGTAGTAACTGTTCAATAGGCATTTTTTATTGAGAGGATAAAGATAGATTGTGTTTATTTAGAAGAACTGAAATTATGCCAGTACAGGAATATAAGTGGTGATATCTGTGGCAGAAGTAAATCTTTATAATCTGTATAAAGTACACAGCAGGCCTTCCTTGTACAATGAAGTTCTTGCTTATGGGATAGCTCATCTTTTGCCATACAGGCCTCTCAAATAGGAGTCTGAAAGCACAACTGTTCGGTACTACTCACGCTGCAGCACAGATAATTTGCTAGAGTACTTATGGTGGCATTAGTGCACTCAGAGGCACTGGGTGCCAGATTTCAGAAATTTGAATGTCAGATCAGATCTTACAGTCACTGTAAGATCAGTTAGTTCCATGGAATTATAGCAAGAATGAGATTGTTTCATTCAAATTTTACAGAATTAGAGAATAACCACATTTCTGTGAAGTAGATAGAAAGTTTGATTGCTTTGTCATGCGTAATTTATGCACAGGACTAACTGGTCTAACACTGTAATGCTCTATGAGAACACATGCAGCAAAGGAGCAAGAGAACGCTCCCTGACACAATATTTCAAGTACGTTTGGAAAAGGTATAAAATTGCCCCAAACTGAGTTCACTTTGTATTAAAATTATCGTATCAAATTTCATTTTTCATACAAGTAAAACACAGACGTGCTTGCATTTACATACACAGAGACTGTGTCATGCCTCTGATTCCACACAGTAACTCCAAACGCACAAGGTAAAAGAGATGGGGAACAGTCCTGCTATCAAAAGCTTATATCCCAGTAAGCAGATATTTACAGATTTTCACTGAGCTATACACCTGAGCTTTAGTGGAAAAAAAAGTGACTTTTCTGACATGATATTCAGTATTTACCTGTGTGAACACACATTTTGAATAAGAATCTACATGGCAAAAGGTGTTCATAAGAGTATAACCTGGCTGAAATAACAGTTTCCTGATTCAGCTGGATTCACTATCGGCTTCTTATACTACAAGCTGTTGCTTAAAAAGTAAGCAATTCTCTCCAGGAGCAAATACGCCTTTAAAAATAACTGGAATGAGTTTGTTGCCAAAAGCTGACTCCAAAACTGCAACTTAGCATGTCTGAGCAAAGGACACAATATTTGTCTTATTAACAATGCAACACTATGCTACAGGGAAATTAGGGTGCCTGTTTGCCAACCAGTGAAATTATAGCATACTGCAGAAGAGCTTGGCACAGCTCCAAATATGATCACATGGCATTATTTCTTTCAATATGTACTTTCAGCTAACTTTCTGTGTCTGATGACCCTTTCATTCACTTTTATCTACATCCTTGTTCTCTCCTTTTGTTAAAAGGTGAAATGTCCTTTTGAAAATCAGTCTTCTGTAGGGGGTGCGAAGTAATTGGTTTCTTTTATGTCAACCTTTTAACCAAAAAAAAAAGGTATCGGGCACTGTGAAATTATCAAGGCAATTGAACCTGTGTGTTTCACACAGAGAATTAACATTGTTAGGTGAAGCTGTGAAGATAAAATCGCCAGCCCTAAGAAATTTTTATTGTGAAACGGTTTTCTTATCAGTGAGGTTAATGAAGATGTCAGCAAATGGGATGAGGTTTTGCCAAATGGAATTGCTTTCACCTCCAATCCAACTTGGAAAAGGTGTTAATCAGTACATTAATCTTATCAGCAGCTCAGAAGACTGCTTTGAAACTGGCCATTTCTGTTTTTCATTAGGAAAAACTGAAAAGATAATTATTCTCAAAATCCATATTACCAATATTATTCTTCCCTCTCACTCTACTTCAAGTGCATACTTTTGCAAAGATACGACAAGGATGGATGTGTGGGCAGTGGAAGGGTAGGTGAAAGAATTACTTGCAAATGGAGCTGAAATTTCTCTAGAGTCTTCAAGTCATGCTTGAACAGCCTTTTCCATGAACATTTATGAAAATACTTGGGAAATCTTCGCATGTATAGCCATCCATAAAACAGCAGTACTTCTTGTAGTAAAATACTGTATAGTATGACTTCCTAAAATCATAATGGGTAGTATGACGTGAAAGAATATTTATAGCATCACACATGCCAACCAGTATATTGGTTGATTAGCAAGGAAAATGGAATTATTTTAGTTGATCCTGTGATTGTGTGATTCTGTCATCCTTGTGACAGACCTTAGTCATTAAAAGTGTTTATTTCTAAGTGTTTAGGAAAAACTTTGCAGAGAACATTGGAACATATTGTGCTTGTATTATGTGATACCTTCATAACAACCTTGATACAGAAACAAGATATTGCCATTTACATCTGTGAATCTCTTGCATCTCTTACTGTGTACTATGAATGTTCTTTGAAAGTGAGATGATATGAATTCACCATTGCTAATCATCTCCTGATGCAGCTGAAGGAGATATTAAAATCCTTTAAGTCATATAGCACAAGAAGTGTGATGTTATAGTTACTTTGTTTACTTATGTAAACACAGATTCTTTGTTTTAAAATTAACACGTGAATAAAATATAACTTTAAAAGGATTTGTTTGTTTTGTTTTAAATAAAATACAGGAAGAAAAAAAAAACCTGTTTGAAGGTCTTAGCATGAGGGCAAATAAATCTGAGTCGAACTTCTAACTCTGTCACTAGTTTTCTGGCCCTAAACAAGAGAGAAAATGTTTTTAACCTCTGAAATAACTGGGAGCAGGGTGGGAAAAGGTTGTTCTAAAGCTTCTGCTTGAAAGAGACTTTGGCATTTAAAGGAAGACTCAGTAGGAAACAAACTCCCAAATAATGCAGCTTGAAACTCTGACCTCAACCTGCACTTGAGTTCCTTATCTGAATAATAAATACAACAACAGGTCTCATACAGACAGGGATCCTTCACAGTCAAATTCATTGATGACTGTAAGCTACATAGACATGTTGATCTAAGCAGAAAGAGATAATTCTCCATCTCAGAGGAAAGATGAAATTCAAACTTTTTAGTATTTATCAATTAGTTACACTCCCTTTACTCAAGAGCCAAAATAGGTCAGTTGTAACTACCCTATTGGAGGGTTCTTTTCTCATGGAGGTTCTTTTCTGTGCTTCCAAATCTAAAAAAAATTAAAAAGATTAACAGCCCCAGCTAAAAAACAGTGGTCTTGGCAAGTAATGAAGTCATGTTTTGCCCCATTTGAACTACCAAAACTCCCTATTACCAAGATTATTTAACAGATGGGGAAAAGAAAGAACAACAGCCAGAGAAAAGAGTATTATTAATCATTACTAATGGCTCCTTAGTGGAAAAGGAGACAATTTAATCTCATTTACGCTTGCACAACATAGGCATAGCTCTTACTAGAGTATCTGCTTTTCCATCTTGTACAGAATTGATTCTAAGTTGCCACCAGGTTGGCATTCAGTTTTGGTGATTCACTCAGAAAAAGACTCCAATTCCTTAATATTAATGTTTACCTTTCATTAGGTATTTCTGAGGCTTTAACCACAGTCTACAGTATTAGTGTGGTGGGTTGACCCTGGATGAATGCCACAAGCCCACCAAAACACTCTTATCACTCCCTCCCCTCACCTGGAAAACGGAGAGAAAATGTAACAAAAGGCTATAGGTCAAGATAAGGACAGGAAAATGGACATCACTCACTAATTAACCGTTGTGGGCAAAACAGACGTGACTTCCGGTAATTGGTTTATTACCAATCAAATCAGAGAAGGGTAATGAGGAGATAAAACCAGACCTTAAAAGATCTTCCCCCTGTCCCTCCCTTCTTTCCAGGCTCAATTTCACTCCCCATTTCTCTTCGAGCAGCTCAGGGGGATGGGGAACGGTGGTTGTGGTCAGTTTATCACACGTTATCTCTGCTGCTGATTCCTCCTCAAGGGGAGGACTCCTCACACTCTTCCCCTGCTCCAGAGTGGGGTTTTACCCTTAAGAGACTCCATCAACTTCTCCAACGTGAGTCTCCTTCCCACAGGCTGCAGTTCTGCATGAACTGCTCCAGAGTGGGTTCTTCCATGGGGTGAAATCCTTCAGGAACAGACTGCTCCAGCGTAGGTCCCCCATGGGGTCACAAGTCCTGCCAGCAAAACTGCTCCAACGTGGGCTCCTCTCTCCATTGGTCCACAGATCCTGCCAAGAGCCTCCTCCAGCACAGAGTTCCCACAGGGTTACAACCTCCTTTGGGCATCCACTTGCCGGCATGGTGTCCTCCATGGTCTGCGGGTGGACATCTGTTCCACCACGGACCTCCATGGGCTGCAAGGGGACAGCCTGCCTCACCATGNACAGATCCTGCCAAGAGCCTCCTCCAGCACAGAGTTCCCACAGGGTTACAACCTCCTTTGGGCATCCACTTGCCGGCATGGTGTCCTCCATGGTCTGCAAGGGGACAGCCTGCCTCACCATGGTCTTCACCATGGACTTCAGGGGAATCTCTGCTCTGGTGCCTTGAGCACCTTCTCCCTCTCCTTCTTCACTGACCTTGGTGCCCCCAGAGTTGTTTCTCTCACATATTCTCACTCCTCTCTCTGGCTGCTGCTGCACAGATTCTGGGGCTTTTTTTCCTCTTCTTAACTATGTTATCCCAGAGTCATTACCACCATTGACAATGGGCTCAGCCTTGGCCAGTGGTGGGTCCATCTTGGAGCTGGCTGTCATTGGCTCTGTTGGACATTGGGGAAGCTTCTAGCAGCTTCTCATGGAAGCTATGCCTGTAGCACCTCCCCTTCCCCCAAAACCTTACCACGCAACCCAAATACAATCAGTTACTATCATGGTCTTTTTCACTATGTGGAAGACTGAATTCAACTCCTGACCAAAAGCAGTTATTAAATCTTGCCGGTAGCAAACTACTTTAAATTGGGACAGCTCAACAGAAGTGAACTGCATAGGAACCCAGACAATACTCTGTCTCTTTGCCAATGATTTGTTTTGCCAACTGAGTAAATTCAGCTTAACCTTGGAAGTGATGGATTCTTGATCTCTTTGAAAATCAGACCCTAACTAATTTAAATTTCAACACTTAAAACTAAAAATTTAAGCATGCAGAATTAAATTAATTTGGATAATTTTGCATATTATGTGCCTGATATATCAAAGCAAATCAGTAATAAAGTCAAGAAAAAAGCATGGGGCTCCTGAAGTCAGGAGCATTGGCATCATGTGGTAGTTGTCAGCACTCCTAACTAGAGCTTACACTCACCAGGGAAAAACTTATCCAATAAAGCAAGTCCTTCCACTAAGTAGTGAAATTCCTCTTACTTCAAAGCATGCACTCATGACCCCACCTCACACAAACTTCAGGGTTATGATCCACATATGCACATCCATAGCATGGAAAGGAATGGAAAAGCAGCATTTAACTGCCTGCCTGACACAGGACTGATAGAGGACACAGGATCTTGAGGCCCAGACTCTGTTCCAGGACTGAAGAATAGAAAATAAAGGCATTATGGACCTCATGAGCTGTGAGTGCATGTAGATTCTGCTTACAATCTTAATCACCTTCAGGAAAAGTGATGCTTTGCTGGCTTCAGTAGACCGTGAGGTGGCTTGCAAAAGTACAGAGAGATACAAGCAAAATTCTGGGCCTGTAAATGCTTTATGAAAAAGTACTGAAAACTAGTATTAGATTTATTGAAAAAGTAATACAATTACAACATTTTTACAGAAACTAAGGCAGCTTTTCTTTCATTGGTGTCATTTTAGATTGAGAAGAGCGGAGCAACAAAAATGTAATGCTGTAGGAGCCATCAGTTATACAATAATATAATGTGCACTTTGCAGAAAATTTAGAGAGTTGGGACTGTTCTATCAGTGCAATGATTTGATTCCTTAACATCATTAGAGTGCTCTATAATCAGATTTTGGATACTCTCACCTAAATTCTACTCTAATTTTTTGTACCACTGGTGTCAAACAAGTCACCCTCATGTAATCTGGTGCAGAATCAGACCTTGTTCCATGCTGTTCCATTTTCATTAGAGCAATGATTTGACCCTCCTTCTGTCTTTGTTGAACAATAACGGCTAACAATGTAACAGCACTTTTTTAAAAGAAAGCCTCATTTATGATATGTATAACTCAGGCATATAAACGTTTGTGGAGATATTCTTTCTCAGTATCAACAGGGTCTGCAAAATTCCTGAGCATACGACACTTATGATATTCACAGAAATACAGAGTTTTGCAATAACAGCCCATAAATACAACTGGCATAAGGTGGTAAAGCTATATTTTTTTTTTTTCCTGTGGTTTGGTCGATTATTCAGAATAATGAGATGAAGGGAAAGGAGGGCCTTCACAATGTCCAGTTCCTGTTGTCAACTCAGGAACTGTGTTGTTCAATTCCAAAGGAATTCTGCAGGTTCCCTGCACCAAGATAAATAGCTGGGGGATATCTCCTAGGAGATTTCTCTGCAGTGTGGTAAAGTAGAGGATTTCTGAAGGCTTTGATAGCAGACTAGAAGAAGCCAGGAAAAAAAATGGTTGAAGAAGAAATTTGATTTTTATTGTCTGAAGCATGGGGAGCAATTTCTATCGAAGTATGCAGTAGTAATAATAATTATTATTTCTAATGAAAGTGTCAAGTGCTTAAGACTTTATTCTTCAATAATTAAAAAATATCATCCTAAAAAAAACTATTTAGCAGATTAATCTGCGATGTTCATATTACAGGCTAATCGTTTTGGTCATTATGTTGTTTTCTGAACAATTGAGTTATTTCATTTTACAACAATCTTTCAAGCATGTTCAATACTTTTTATTTTGCTGCTTTGGAGAAGCTGTGATCTATTGAGGCAATAATCTGCCAAGTGAAAAACTGAATAGGTCAGCCTTGGTATGATAGGCCATAATGTATATTAAAAGGACCATTATAGTCCACCATGTCAATGGTATTGACATTGATCTGACAGTTTATGACATATCAGAATAAGCTGGCAAATTGGAATAATATTATATGTATTTTTAAAAAAAATGGAAAAAAGACAACATATTAAATATTTACCTGGTGTTCAAAGAGATGTCTAATCACCAATATCTAATCAAAATACCCAGTTCTACACATAAAAAAAAAATAAATTAAGAAACTCAAGGGGTTCTTTAAGACAGTTATTGTACTTAGATTTTATATTTTAATAAGGAAAAATTCTTCCACTTTGAATGAAGGAAGTGTCCTCTAAAGCCTCGTATTCAATCATAGCAAGTCATCATCAATGCTTTCAAGGGGAAAGCATAACTATAAATCATAGTCCCAGAGTCACAGAACCATCCAGACTAGAAGGGACCTCTGCAGAGTTCTTGTGTAGCCTCCTGCTCAATGAAGGCTGAGCACTGCATTTCGATTAGGGTGCTCAGGCTTTCTTCCAGCCAAGTCTTGAAGGCATCCAAAGATGGAGACTTACAAGGTCTCTAGGCAACCCGCTCCATTGTTTAATTATCCTAAAGTTCCCCTCCCCCCCGGCCTTTTATATGGTAGAATATTTTACTATTCTGTGAAATTAAGCCCTGAGAATTACATGGAACATGGACCTTTCCTTTGTGATTTATTTTGCTGGCTTTAACCAGCAGTGCCATAAATTGCATGTTTTGGTGTGCAACTTGAAACACACTCTGCCCACACCAAATGTCTGGAAAGTGTTATATGGTGTTTAAGTGCAGAAAGCTTTATAATCAGAATTTAATCAAACCTAAATTATACAACTCTCAATATTATTTTTTTTTCAGTAATTCATGCATTAAGCATATAAGTATTGTATAACATGTGACACATATATTATATGACACATCATAGAATGGCAACCAATCCAGTTCAAAGACATTAGTTAGCAGAAAATCAATCATAACTGTGAAGTCGGATTAATTCAGAACTGGATCCTTGAGAGAAGTTCAAAAACTGCAGCAAGGCAGTTGACAATACAAGTATGCATGTGCTTTGGGGTGCACAGAGCAGGAGTGGTAGCAAACTCCAGTATAGATTGCAACAGTTAATGCAACGGATTTACTGTGATTACAGCAAATAAATATGCATGAACCCTTCAAGAAGAACTTGTACTGTAGATATCCTAGCAAATGTTGTCTTAAAGTTACTTAGTCGTCATTTCTAAATAGTTAAATTTATCCTGAAGCAATCTAGAGTTCAGAGGGCAACAAACCATCCCCTATAACACAGGCTAATGGTACACTTGCAAATTAGGCACGAATCTCAGACTGATTCCTTCAAGACAAATGCAGCTTGTTGATTAGGGTGAGTGCAGTTAATTTCAGTTTGGAAAAGAAAGTCAAAACACAAAGAAACATGAGAAAGAACTTATCAGCTTGAACAATTTTTCTTTTGTCAAATAATGCTGTAACATTCTGAAAGCTGCACAGACAGCTTCTTATTGCTCTTGTTGCCATACACTAAAGGTGAGAGGCAAGTTCAGAGCAGTCTTCTCATGCTTCCAGGTGCAGACCTTTCACAGTAAGTTAGTTGAGTGCTTGCATGGGTGACTGGTGATACTTCAGATATCCAGGCTACTTTTCTGCTTTGCCAGTGTGCTCATCTTATCCGGTAGCATGAGTTTCCCAGAGCTCTTCAGTCTCCTTCTTCAGTGATTTTATGCATATTCTTCTATATAAAACTGGATTTTCCTTTCTAGAGGGTCTGGAGTTTTCTTTAATTCTGTAGTAAAACAGAAAGCTATACAGCTTGGCTATACTATGCAGTTGTCATAAGGTGTTATTAAAAGCTCTTCCCATATATTAATTCCCTTTTTTGTATTTCTTTGCATTTGTCCGCCAGTTCTGTTTCTGTATAACTTCTGTGTAACTACATCGTAGTAATGATGTAGTGGTTCTGCATAAGTTTAAATTTTGACATAGTTTGCAGAATTTTACCATGAATATCAGAAAGTTCAAAACTAATTTTTGTTCAGACCTTAGAGTAGCAAGTGGAGGTCATCTGTCAAGGGAACATGTGTTCCACGATACCCTTGCTGATACAGTCATGAAGCAATTGAGGTGTATACTTGCCACAAATATATGCAATGAGCAACAGTGTAAGTTTGAATAGTTGCCCAACTGCTATCCTAGAGAGATACGATAGCACCATAAGTACAGCTACAGAATTCAGCATGACAAAGTGTCACAAATGTGTCAAGTGGTAAAACTGACTGCAAAACACCGGTCTTGTGCTTTCAGGGATCCTTCTGCCGCACGGAGGAGTACTGGACAGAACAGTTATGTTGTCTATCTGGTTTCCATGTTGTTTTTTAGGACAGGTGATAAAGTACTTTACTGTACTCATTGCAAAACTTGCCTCTCGCCCACACTCGTGCTGTTCTTATCAGTAGTATGAACTCTTGCATTGTTCTAATGAAAAGCCTTAGTGCATTAATTCTCAAAATACACTGCTATCAAGACCTTAATACAACCAACTCCTATTTTGTGTTTTCCAGAATAGACAGAGTCATTTTTACCTTGCTATAGTAAGCAAGAAATTTTCAGAGTAATTCAAGAATAATGTAGTGTTGGACTGAAACCGGTTGAAACCATCATATCTAGCTGCCATCCATCCTCTGAAGTGGCTGTGAAGAGTCATTAGAGAAGCAGGCAGCTAAAATAATCACAATGTCTAACATGTTTCATCATAAATGTCTAAGCAAAGGTGTGTGTTAGTTTTCAAAGCAAAGGCTGTGTGAACCCCCTTGGAACTTCAATGATTCAGGAAGAAGAATTTTCCATTGCTATTATTTTAGAACATGAAAGTTTGCCTGTGCAAGAGAAAAACTAGTATACACAGGTGCTAGATATTTTTATTAATGGCTAAGGTCTGTGTCAAGCACATTGTTAGTTACCTGACAACAAAGCTGCTATGGGACTGTGTCTATACCCACCTCATAAATTGGAAATAAGTGTCCTAAGCACCAGAAAACTAGCAAGGGAAATGGGCCAGATCTACCATTGTGTTGTCATTTTTCACCTTCTTCATGAATAAGTTTGACATTTAAGCACACAATTTCTGGCAAGTTGGAAATGTGTTTTATCCTCTTTTTTATTCACTTCTGTGTTCGTATTCTTAATTGTTCCTTACTTGCAGATGTGCTCTAAGAGTACTTACCGTTATTTACAACACTAACTAAAGATGGGCAAAAGTACCCCTTTCAGGCTTTTCCAACTATTCTGACACTTCCACTGTTTATGTCTAGATAGGTATGGCTCTGTGAGAATATAAATTGTACAATATAAAGCACATTTTCTTGACCAAGTACCAAGCATATGCATTTGTCCACCTCGTCCCTTTGGAAATCAGATGCAATATATACCAAATATATACAAAATAAATGCAAATTATACCAAAATACCAATGGCATTTAAATCCAGCCATCGTCAATACAAGTCCCTAACTCAGTGGATAAAGTTTTTGCAAATTTAGTCTTTAATCTAGAGTTATGTCAGTACTTCACATTCTGAACTACGTACATTTATAGCAGGAAAATTAGCCAATGCAAGGCTCTTCTATTGCCAGAACTAATGTAATTTTAGCACTTACTGTACCTGGCTCAGAACTCCAGTGTCACCGGATCACGTCATGGTCTATATTCAGAAAACCCTTGTATTGTCTGGTGGAAATTTTAACCAATAGCCCTGTAATACAGCATTGACACTGTTAGCAACAGGCTATAACCTTTGTAGCAAATTTGGACTTCAGGAGTGAGGCTTTTCAGGCTTGCTCTCTCTGAACTTCTCTTGACCTGCCTCCAGCTTTATTTTCATTTGGTTTAGCTGTGGCAGGAATTTCTCTAGCAGACCAGGTGTCTATGGCTGATTTGTTTAATTTCTGTGTATCCCCGTGTGGTACAACTATAGTTTTACACAGATAGCAACAGCAAGCAGTGAGTCTGTGAAGAATGAGGTATTTGTGACCCTAGCTTTAACCAGGCCGTGCAGAGAAAGGCTGGAACGACAGCAGAGGTAGAGACACAGCATGGGAGACAGAGGAGCACAGGCATGCATTGCCAAGAGATGGTGCACAGGCTTGGCACTGGTGACCCCACAGATATAAACCACTCACCCATGGTCTGTTAAAGAAATACAGACCTAGAGCGGGGAAAAACTGGTTTTAACTGCAACAACGAGAAAGAAGAAATTGTTCTATGTCTATGTCTAATCTGTATTAGGCACCTCATATAGCAAATTCAAACAACAGGAACTGCAACAGCAAAGAAAGAGGTGTGTTAGTAAACATATAAAAATATCTTCACATAGATCCTACAGTGAGGAAGCGGAAACCATCAACATGGACACCATATTGTTCTCAGGAAAGGATTCCAGATGGTGAAATCCACTCCCACCACCACTATCAGCATCCAACCATCAACCTTATGATCCAGAGGAGCTGCAGGAGGATTATCATAACAAGAAAAAGGATAGAATCAAAGAGTGTGTAGAATAATTTTAACTGTGTTATTAGTCTTTTTTTTTTTTTTTTAACTATTAGATGTAGACTAACAATGATTCTTGAATTAGACTAAGATTTCAATTATACTATCAATAAATTCCTTGTAACATACATAAATATATGCAGATATATATGGCATGCTTCCACTCTGTCCTTGAACATAACAAAACACTATAGCTGAAGCAAACATAAGAAGTGGACAAGGCATATTACTTTTCAGTCTGTGGGGTTACTTTATTTTTAAAACCGTGTTTGTCATTTAGCAAAAGGGATTCTAATTCAGATAATAAAAACATTTGCACTTAAAGCAGCTGGAAAAAAACCCAACTAGGATAGATCATTCTAAATGGCATAGTATTTTACTTTGGAGCAGTTCAAAGATCAGCTGCTATGTAACAGCATTACATTACATCTTTGTTGAGTCTTTATGACAATTACTCAAAACAAATAGCTTAATCTCAAAATCTGAGCCACAGCTGGAAGACAAATTAGGCTGAAGGACAGTTTGCCAGTGTTTCCAGTTGTATAGTATTCCAGTTTATGACCAAAATTGCCTTTATCATTTTAACACACATAACATTTTCTCATATTTATCAATCAAATTATTATTCATTGGGGTGACACGCATAATTTTAAGTAATTTACTGAGAACTTCTTTTGATTCTTCTCTTGATATGGAGGCCACAGTTTTCAACTAAACAGGAATTAAAAAATCCCTAGCTAAATACATTGAAATATTTCTCAGGTTGCCAAAGCGAGATCTGATCCTCTCAGCATACAATAAATATTTAACTCCCTGACCTTACACTACTCTGAAATTTCTTAACACTGCCATAGATCATGCAAGGATTTATCTTTATTTTTAAAAAGCTGGAAACAAAGTAACACTTTAATTGTTAAAAGAATCCTCCTGCCTCGTAGCAGAAAAAAAGGCTCAACCAAATATTAAAGGACCACAGCTTTCTCACTTCATTGCCAAATAATTTAATCTGACAATGTTTGTAACAAGATTTCCCTTTCCCTAAAATGTAGTAGTGAGATCCCGAACATCTTTAAAACAACCAATTTTTCTCTTCTACCCTCCCCCTGTTCTCTCTGAAATGTTAAATTTAAAACCAGTAATTACAAAAGGAACTCTATACCCTAAAGAAAACAGCAGGGAAGCTCTTTGATTATTTATTGAAGATACTTTTAAAGAGGGTGGTACTTTGATCATGCATGCCCATTTTCAAAGACTCTCCAACACTGCACAGGAACTGAGGACTGTATTGTGATATAAAGCAACAGTTTTTTTCCCTAACAGTACTGGGATCTTCAGTGTCCGTATATTAACTGGAGAAGAATAGATATTTCTCCAGTATCTCCAGCAATTCCTATGTGCCATTTTTAATAGGCATTTGCCTGACAACTTTGGTATGAAACTGCTTACATTTAAATGTTTGTAGGAAAACACTTGTCTTATTTATGCATATCATGCATTAGAATTTTCAAGAAAATGCCACAAAACTGCCAATTGTCTTTAGGGTTGAGGCGGTATCACAACATATACACCAATGTTTATGAGCTTTCTTTTTCTTTACAAGAATAAGTTTTGTGCTATACAAAGTATTCTGTGTGTGGAAAATTGCTAAATTAAGAGCTACAGAGAAGAGATAAAACCAAATCTCAGTATAAGATCGATCACCCTTCTTCAGCAACATAGGAAGGACAAAGATGGTAAATAATTATTATTTAGGTCTGCTCCAGACATTTATGAATTTCATGTTCCCTAAACCATCTGACTGGCTTTTGTTTGTTGTTAGCTCTGAGAAATATTTCTTCTGAGACGCAGCAGCTGCTTCTGCACCTTACAATATCTGATAATTGAACTTCAACCACAAATGAGTCACAGCTGACTTGAACAGCAGTTTCCAGCTGAGACCTTCGTAACTTCTCTGAAACAGTGTGTATGTGACGGTCTGTGTCTGGGGTCGGGGATATCTTTCTAATGCTGTGAGTCTTAACATTTTGGTGATGCTAAGAGTAGGAGGGCACAGTGGATATACAAAATACTCCCTATCTTCATCGGGGAACTCCAGAACTGGTGTGAGGATCTTCAATAACCAATAATCTGTTTAAAAATCCACAGGAATTTTTCCAAAGGAAATCAAGGAGGCGTGGAGGAAAACTTAGATGATATTCAGACTTCTAGAATGCAAAATGACATTGGGTTTTGAAAGTATCCCTTGGGCAAGTTTGTTCAAAAATCACAGCACCTTGTTAGTCAGACATCCTGCTTCATAATCTGTCCTGTAATGAGCCTGTTTTTCAATTTTTTATTAAAATAAAACTTCTTACAGACATATTTGAAATGTTTATGGGTCTAGAACAGTAGGATCTAATCTCTACTGACAACTTCATGTCAACAAATAAATATTTTTAATAAAAAACAATAATTACATTGTGCCTGTTAGATGTATGAGTGTACAGACAGAAGATTTGTCTCAAACTCAGAGTGAAGGAAAGTCATTTGGCACAAAATACTCAGCACATGTCTGCTCTACCATTTCAAAATCTCCTTGAGCTTTTTCTTCTTAGCTATCTTCAGTCTGTTTTTCTGGTTCTTCTAAAATATTCATGAACTTAAGTGAGCTATGAAATTTTATTTACGACAAATACAGTTTAAAACCTGGTCTCTGCTGTTCTATCATGTCTCACTGCACCAAACTAAGTTATTGTTTACAAATTTTAGAAAGCAGAATGAGTGCAGAGCATGCTAGCAAGGACACAGTTTTTCTCAAAAAATAGTGTTGCTATGATGTATCCTGAGCATGTTTGTTTACTTATAAAGTACAAAAAAGCAGAAAAGGATTAAAAATTAAGAGGTTTTGTTAAAATTATTGAAAATTAGAGGGGTTTATTACATTGAATGACTAGATCTTTCTTTTCTTTCCTCTCCCCAAACAGCTGTACAATGAAGCTTAAGAGCTAAAAAGAATAGGTCTAAGACAGAAATGAAGAAAATTAAATTAAGAGGAACATCTGATACCCACTTTACCAAATACTAGTCTAGTCCTGCGAGTTATTAAGAAAGGTCTTGTAAGGTATTCAACTACTTCTCATGATGCTGTATTCCAGAATGAGGACTTTGAATTTTTATGCCTAAATATGTTTAATAAAATAAGAAAGCTGTGGATATTATATGACTTAAAGTAACCTCTTTTACATACCTAACTGTGACTACTTAAAAAATGTCACACAACTTTTGTTCATCCTGTTGAAGAAGTATAATTTTAATACTTTAGAGTATGAGCAACACAAGATAAGAAATACATTTAACAAAATGTAATACACTGAAAATATACTGCATATTGCCACATTGAGAAAGGGCTAATTCTGGTGGACTTACAGTATTGTGATGCAGAAGACTTAAGTGTGGTATTACAGGACTTCAAGTTCTAAACTGCACTTTTATGGGCAAAGTTTTGTCTGTCATTTAACACTCTTGAAAAACCATTGGCTCTACTGAGATGGTATAGTTTGGTGAAAAAAAAAAATATTTTTATACTTTTGGTAAGAAATATGTGCCAGTTTAAAACCAGCAAGGTAGTGGGAGATTTCCACATCACCTTGTAGGAAGGAATGTAATAACTCACTGTAAAGTCCCATGAATACCTTCCAACCCTACAGGACAACAATTTGGAATAGACTGAACTTCTTAGTAAAGCTGACCTGGAAAAAAAAAAGGCAGAGACTGGAATTTAAGCTCTTAGGGAGCCCCAGTTCACACTAAGTTTAGCAGAGAAACAACTGCAATATCCTTTTCTATATACTATATTTCTTAAACCCCGTCCCACATTTGGAGAAGAAGCAAGTCCTAAAGCAGACCAGATTTTGTCCCCGGGAAATAAATATGACTGGTGAAACATCATTCCACATTATAAGTGTTCCACAATTTTTTTTTTCCAGTCTTGCCTGTATTACCAGTCTGATCCATCAATATAAATGAAAGAAGGTCTGAGGGATACTCAGCAAAAAAGTTGATGAAAAACAAAGTTGTAGAATAGGTCACTAGAAATGCCTGATAACATCATTCATGATGGAGAATAGAAAATAGCAGAACCTGAGTGTTTATTTAGCTGAAGAGTGGTAATGGTTGATAAGTGAAGTCAAAAAGATAAAGCCAGCAGTGAGTCACAGCAGTGGTCTTATAGTTATCCAATGTAGCTTTAAATTAACTTAAACTAAATGGAATGCTATGAACTTGTAAAAGCAACTGTTATCTGATAAGTTTATTCTTTCTCCTGTTATTTTTTTTTTTTTTTTTTCCCTGCAAGAATCCTTTCTCTATGAACTGGTACAAAAAACATTGACAAAGGAAGGGACTCTGACTTTAAGAACAAAATTAAAGAAATTCAAGATGAGAGAGGTCCTTGTGTTTGTAAGTGAATTTAAACTGAAATTTAAATAAAAGCTTCCTAGAAACTGAGTTACTGCGATCCCCTTTTACTACAAGCCATTTTTTTAAAACTTTTTATTTTCCTCTAAATTGCTCCCTGCAAGAACCTTTGCAACTCTGTTAATGTCAGTGTTGTGCAAACATTTAATTTCACTATTTAAATGGAAGAATATACCCTCAGATCTTCGAATGATCATTGATCTGTTATTGTAATTTCTCATCTTTCCCTAATAATCCAAGCATTTTCTGTTTTCAAGAATATCATTTCTCCAATCTATGCCTTTGTGACAGCACAACCTTTCTTTCAGGCTTCAGTCTATCTAACAATAGCTAGTTATTGGTTACTTTTACACAAAAGCTGGGGTTTTCAGATTTGATGGAAAAATCTGCACTATGAAACCGGATCTGTAACTGTTCTACTAGGCATTTTCTAGGTTATGATACTGCAACAGCAGCAAAGATTTTTTTTTTCCACTTTTCTATACTAAGAGTCTATAAAAAATCTCATCTTTTTCTATAGACATTTAAAATTGGAGAGGAATTATTATTCCTAATAAAGATTCTTAAATATTACTAATAGAGAAATACTCTTTCATGACAGTCATTGTTTTAGTCCTGCCAGAGCTAAGGTAAACTGGACGTGGTTAAACGAAGTTGCACATCAAGTGATTACTCTTGAACATGTTGCCATCTCCTGCCAGAAACAGTCTGTTCAAAGTGACAATGACTGGTGTACTCTTCCCTATGCTATCTAAACGGAGTGTCTCTGTGAGAGGTACATAACCATTTTTTGCGTTGCTGCCAGTAGAATTAAGCATGTTTATTAGAAGAAAGTGGATTGGTGTAAATCAAAGTGTGGTACGTATTCTGTGTGTGTATTTAAGGTAAAAGATATCCAGCCAAAATCAATTAAATGGCTATTTCATGGCCATTCTTTGAGGAAGGTTAGTCTGGGGTAATGCTGCAACCATATTGATTCATCTCATGTTTCAAAAAGAGCTGAAAAGGCAGTCCTTCTGGACATGTTTTTGCTTAACGCTTTCCAAGTCATAATGGAAGCATTTAGGAACTTGGAGAAAAAAAAAAAAAAAAAAAA
>VXBH01001654.1:102349-113033 GCA_013400035.1 Rynchops niger
AAACAAACAAACAAACAAAAAACCAACCAAACAAAAAAAAACACCAAAAAAACCCTGAAAACACTTAAAGTGCTTAAAAGGTGGAAAAGGAATTGGAAACACTATGTACAAGAAAAGATTAAGTAAGAATTGGGCAGTTTGGTTCTTTTCTGTGCCCTTTTCTATGTACCAACTACTACGACTCCTTTATGTTATGATGACATATATTTTTTTTTTTTTTTCCCAACAAATCCTTTACCTCAATCAAAATCCATGGTTTCTCCATGCAACAGTTTCCTTGATGCTGTGCATATTAGGAATTTGTCAGTATAGCTGTTTTATATAATTTCATTTTTTAAATGGAGACAGACCGCTGTCTAGTATTTTACTGATACATGTAATTTGCTGGGAAATGTTCCTCTGTGAAAAGATGTATGCATACACTTCATCCATTTTACCAGTTCAGCATCCCAGTATCAGCAATTCAACCACTTAAGGGTCAATAACAGAATGTCCACAAGACATGCTACATGTCACCAGAGTTATTACTATATATTTTTACTTCTGTCTGCAGGGTGGCTTCTGTCCAAATCCAGTGAGACACGTATGGTTTGCAGAGGGGAAGTCTGGGTCCAAATTAGTAGAGTAATACGTCATTCTGTTATTACTGTTTGCTTCATATTTCTTCCACTTCATATTTCTTCCATTTTCCATTCTAAATGAAGCAAGAATTTGAGATGAACTTTGCATATGACTTCAGGTTTGCATGCATCAAGTGTCCAGAAGTATTATAATACATAACACAACAAAAGACTACATGAAAGATTAGCACATACACAAGCAAAGTGGCATAGTCAGTTACTAATTTCTCAGTCAGTAAGTGTAATGAGTGGCCATTGTGGTCGTAAGTTGCTGATTGCCTTCTGAGCCCCAAATTCAATGCCATGTCAAAAATAATTATAGTACCAATGTAGCAAATCTAATTAGACAGCAATAACCTCATTGATGAACAAATGCAGCTAAAGTCATCTGGCTTGAATATGGTCGAGTTTTTCAAAAAAGGTAACAAAGTGCAAAGTTACTTACACTTGCAAAAATCTTAAGGCAATTATATTTTATTTAAAAGGACATGTGCATAATTAGTATATTTATCAACAGTCAGTTCCTGGCATAAAAAAAAATGGAATGCAGTTTTGTCATATAATGATTTTTTCAAATGAAATAAATGTGCTTATCTGCAAATTCAGTTTTGACTCTTATTTTCTTCTAATTTTCATTAAAATGTAAACCCATTGTCATTTGTGCCGTCATTTCTGTTTAACACAAATGCAAACTAGTGAAGAATCAAACCCAATCCATAAGTCAAGTTTTCGGAATGGTGTGACCTTTTTATATCTGCAGTTTACAAAGCAATTTTTTATATTTGTTCAGTTTACAACTGTACTACATCACCCCTAAAATCCATTGAAAGTGAAAATCAAGTAGTTTTGGATGGCAGCTTTTAAATAAGCATACAACTAATTATAAAATAAGATTGGTTCCAAATCTACTGGAAAACTGAATTTACTACTCAATGTATCCACCCACCTCCTGTATCACACAGGAGTTCTGCCCATGATTTAGAAGGATCCTGAGATGCCTTCCCTTGGGAAAATGAGAGAACTGTTTCTTTTTATAGGCAAATAGAAACAGAAGAGCTGGAGTCTCTCATTTTTCATATTGATGTGTTTTCCGCTACAAGTCCCTACAAGAAAGGGATTGATTGGAAGGTGCCACACTGTAGCCCAGCAGATGGGCAACAGCGAGGGGAATGGTATGTCCCATGTTGACTTTGCTAGTGACAGACCACACAGAAAAGAGAAAAGTTACATCCACAGGACAAATGGGCTGGTCAGCAGTCTACCCATGGGAGGTGGTGAGTGATTGCCTTTACATCTCTTGTTTTGTTTTACTTTCTTTCTCTCTTATTCTACTTCTTCTTTACTTATTAAACAATTTTAATCGTGACCCTCAAATTTTCTTGCTTTTACTTTTCCTTTGCCCTTCCCCCATGACTTGAGGGGGAACAAGGGTGTGAGTGAGTGGCTGTGTGGTTCTTACCTGCCTACTGGGTGTAACCCAAAAGAGGGTAAGAGAAATCTGCAAGTTTGAAAATTTCTGATCACAGATTTAGGCAAACAAAAAAATTATCTTAAATTCCAATGCCTGTATATAATTTCCAGTATTGTGATATATCCATGCAGCATTCAGAGATATCAGAGATTCAGAGATGGCTGGAAAAGCCTTTGAAAACCTTATTCTGGCACCTGCAGATTTATGGCTTCCTATCCGCTGTGGAGATGAAAACTCAGGTTTTAAACCACTCAGACCTCTGTTGTCTATTTTGCCAAACATATTTAGGTGACAGAAGGGAGGAATAATGAGAAAGCTCACCTTCATGCAAAGTAGGGAGTACAGCTAAACTGCAATAATTTAATTTGTACTATGTTATTTATTTTCAGCCATTGTCCCTCACTCCAGGGGGTCAATATTCTACTCTTGGTCTACAGCAAAGAAGCATAAGAGGTGAAGAGACTAAATTAAAATTAAAGTTACCACAGGGACTTGTAATAATCTTATTAAGGCTTACTTTTTTTTAGTAGTAATAATAACACAGGCCATGATTACCATTCTTTAGTTTTCAGCAGAAGTTATAAAGTCTTAGTTTGGAAGAGCTACTGTTTCAGGCAGCAAGTGAATAGCATCTCTATGGCTAAATGAAAGTAATTTTCTTATGTGTGAAAACAATTTCCACACTATAGATTACTGGTGAAGACTTGGTGGCTCCATTAAAAAGGATAGATTTTGAATTACAAAACTGAGTCAGTTTGGGACACATCAGATTTGATTGTAATTTCAGTACCACCTGGATGTAAGAAAAAAGGCAGTTGAACCACCTGTGTTTAAAAAGACATAACCTAATGGAAATCCATGATAAAAAATTCTATTGGAAAAAATTCCCTTAATCTCAACTGTTTTTATAACTCCTTTTCACGCCTCTTCATCGGTAAAAATCTTCCGTGAGAATATGAACCCTGTTCTCTGAGGAGGTTGCCTGGACACACATGGGTGTAGGGAATGCAAAGCAAAACTGAGGAAAAATTTCACAAGATGGCATAGATGAGCTGGAGAGCAAAAGGGGCCTTTTTTACCAAGCAAAAGGGAGGAGTAGGTAGAGGGTAGGGATAAAACTGGTCAGTAGTGATAGTAGAAATGAAATTAGTTATGGAACGTAGTTGAAAATGATGTGAGAATTTCATTTGAAGTTGGACTGATGGGATGGGCTTGAAACATTGAAAGGAAATTAGTGTCTAACCAAAGCAGGTATACCCCATTGTGACTTCAAATCCTATTTGTATGATTTCACTCATGTAAGATGCTTGAAGAGTAATTGAAGATATATTTCTCATGCACATTTACAGTCCTCAGATAAGTTGCCATAAACATGAAAAATTTTTACTCCGTCTGTAATGAATACCATTTTAGTATTACTTTCAATGTTTATTTGAAGATTATTGTAAAGTCAGGTCCTCCCTCCCCTCCCAGTTTTTTCTTTCCTCTCCTGAAAAGAGTCCAGCTAATATGTGTGAAAAAAACCAACCAACCAAACAAAAAACCCACAAACCAAAAATTAGGGAAAACAGTCAAAATAGGCATAACTAAAATGCATACAAAGACTAAAATAGGAACTTACCTTTGCAATTAAAAAACCAAATTGTTAAAGTAAGTAATCCCCTTCAGATAGGCATAGATAAATTCAAATAAATTCCTGTTGTTTTTCACAAACAGGAAATCACTTCAAATATTTTGTGAGATTGCCAAGAGACTTTTAGTACTTTTTGTTTTGCCATTGCCTATAATACCATACTCTCTGTTTGTAAAATTGATGAGTTTTAGACAAGAATGAAATTCTAAATTAAAGTTTTTTTACTTAACTCTAAGCATTTTGAGTTTTCAGAAAGAAAACTTAACATTTTTTACCTCTATTTATCTCTCATTAACACTGCATCTTATACCATAATACAAGACAAATAGCCTATAAAAATGTTATCTTTTTGCTCAGCATTTAAATTAGTAGCTATACCAAAAGAAATTCCTTTAGACGAATTTGAGTAGGATGGTGATAAGGTGAAATCAATGGAACATTAAAAGTTGCAATCTCTTCATGTCACATTTTATGACCACATCACACAGAGCCCCAGGCTCATCATTCTCTGCATTTCTTTGTTAATGGAATGGGCTTGATCAGCCTCTTTTCTGCATTATCATTTGAACTGGTGTATTTTACAGTATGGCTTTGTAATGATCTCTAGTTGTTGTTATGGTTATAGTAGCAATGAAATCCATAATATGATGCCATTAGCAATCTATATAAAAACTATGCATTCAAGGTCAGTTCAGAGTCCTCAAAACAATGACAATTCAATCAGTTGATTTGTAGCAACTTTGATTTTTTGTAGGCAAAAGTCACATTGTCAACTACCCACAGAGGAAGAGGCTCATCATTTTATAGGTTCATTTATGAGGCAAAAGCCTAGAAGACCTTCTGACAGGCCTGGATCTTGAAGAGGAGAACTGGAAGCTGGTCTTGAGCACAGCTGAGCATTCTTGGCAGAATAAGATGTCATTCAGTTTTCCTTGGGTTTTTTTCAAAATTATGTTTTCTATGGCTTTTCTTTTTTTTTTTATCTGCCACAGTACTGCAGATTATATTTAGACTTTTTCATCACATAAAGATATTCTGCTGTTGGCTAGGTAACTCAATTTAGAAGTACTACAACTTTTAACATGAAACAAAAATATTTGACATAGGCTTGACTGGTAATATTTTCGTCATGAAATAAGCTCATGCTGATAGTGTTAAGATACCTCAGAACTGATAGTAAAATGGCTGCAGTGGAGCAATGGAGATACCTATAGCTATAGTTAAAACCTCTGAGAATTTGAAGTCTACTATTAGGGAAGCATATCATTGTCCAATGGGTTGATGGCAAAACTGGACTTTTCACTTTTCTTCTCTCTTACATTGCTTTGCATGATTACTTGCCTGAATACATTTTAAAAATGCATTTAAAATTGCTGAACTATAGTTGCATGACTTCTGTTGTCTTCAACAAGAAATACCCTGTGCAGCACTTAGTAATGCATAGGCAAAGGATGTCAGTCTTAATACATTGGAAAATAAATACATAGGGGCAGACAAAGTCTCATTCCAGAATTTTTTCCTTCACTGAATTTAATGTAGATTTTACCATTAATTTCAATGTCTGGAAAAGCAGATCTTCATGAATCTGTGACAGTCCTAAACAAAGAGTCTGAGAATACGTCAGCTACTCCCATAACAACTAAGGCATACAAGTAGGTTACATAATCCATGCTGATAAAGTTTTATATCTGAGTATATTTGTGCCCGAGATGAAATTTGGTTTTATTTGGGTTTTGGTTTCACGTGTTTTTCTGTGAGGGAGGCAAGTAAATTTTCTTAGAGAATATACTAACAAAAAGTTTAATTCCCTACATAAAGTCTATTTGTTATATGTCTGTGTAATTAATATTTTTTTTTTTTTTCCTGTGGAAGTGTTAAAGTCATTAAAAAGAATGACATTTCCACAAAAGCTTATATATATTATACTGTATGTGTGGTGGTCTGAAGTTTTCAGAATGTTAATACTCGGCATGAAGAAACCAAGGAAAAAATGGTACTTTCCACAGCAGTGAATTCTTCCAATGTAAAACAATGTCTTAGAATAAAGTGTCAGCATTGTCCTGATGACACATTGCAATCTTCCCATTTGAATTTCTCGAAACCAGACTCGGATTGCACATAGGACATAGTATAGCACACAGGATTGAGCGTCATCACTGGAGAAAAAGCATAAAGCATAAGTGACATACCTACACTTTGGCAGCATACGCTGATGCAATTGAAAGTTTAATAGCTTCCAACCTCCCTGACCATAACGGAGCAGTTCAACAAACTGATCATTCCAGGTACAGATATGATAATTCTTCAAAATGTGTCAGGGGATGGGAGCATGGAGAAGGAAGGAATTATCACCTCCCTTTCGTCTCAGACATCCAGATTTTCCGTAACCTCCAGCCACTTCCTAGTAATATATTGGGCCATCATAAGTTTTGCTGCTTCCCTTCCCTGGCAAATTATATTAATCAAATTCAGGACATTTATTTGATTGGCCGAAACTATGACATCAAATGATTATGAAGAAATCTTCTAAAGGCTCTAGTTCATGTTGTGAGGCTTGGGAATTGTCAATTTGCTACTAAGTGAATCTCAGAATAGAACATATGAGCATTGGAGGGGCAATCTGAAAAAAAGCAAGCTAAAGACAAGAAGATGTTAAGAAATACACAGAATTAAGAAATTAAATGAAGAGATTAAAACAGTGATCTGTTGTCCCAGAAAAAAACAATCCCTTTTCAGTTACCCTCCCCTTCATAAGCCTGACAGCCATTATAAGCCTGCTAGCCATTAACCACTGAAGTTTATTTTCCAGAACTGAGTTCTGCAGGAAATAGTGTTGTTAATACAGAAATCCACCGGAAGAAAAAACTTCACAAACTCATTTCACAAGCATACATAGAGCAAAGATCAAAGGATCAAATTAACTCTATGCTGAGTCTATACTAAGCACCCACCCTATTTCTCAAAGAAGCATATTAAGACCACCAATAGTTTTAAGAATGACATATAGCCGTCAAACAGTAATATTAAATTTCTCTCAACATAAGCTTTGTTCAAACCCATAACTAAAAACACTGAGAAAAACAGCTAGATGAAAACATGTATTTGTTGGTGGTTATATGAAGAGTTCACAGTTGTGTTTCTTAGTGCTGCACAGAAAGTACTTTTCAAATGTGACTGCATGGAAGACGCCTCAGTTAAGCAACAATAACAATGAGAAAACAGTGATATCATGTGTTGTTCCTATGTATTTTGTTCACTGGCATTACTGTTATTTTCAATTCAGCAACCTAAGTATGAATACTACTCCAGTTGTCTCAAACTTAATGTCAGTATCTTCTGCCAGTAAACATGACAAAGTAAATCAAACAGTGCACTCTTCTTCTAAATGGGGAAGCTTACCCATTGTAATCTAATCTAAGGTACTTTTGTATTTGTGGTAACCTTGTCCTTAACATCAGAACAATGCCAGAAGAAACTGAAATACCAGTGGAAACTTTGTATTAGAATTAGCCTCCTCATAAGACTTTGTAAGGAAAGGAAAATGTAACAACATCACTTACCAAAATAGAAATCTGTGTTTGTGATAGATGCATTGTTCCAGTAAATCTGGGTGCTGAAAACAAGTTACGAATAAATCTTAAGTGAGCTAGTGTTAGATAGATATCCCAAATTAATGTAAAGCACTGAAAAAACCACTTGGCATTGTTGGTTGTTTCAGAGACTTTTGAAACAATTTATGAAATCCGAAGAGATTCAGTGACCACTTACTTGGTGTTGTTCTATGACTTTCTTGATTTAAATTTGCCTCACATACTTTCATATAACATTGTTTCTTCCCCAAGAAATGCTTGTTGGGCACTGCTTTGGATGTGTCAGTCTTTAAAGTCCGTCAATTTCTGTAGAGACACTAGCCTAGAAGGACTAAGATTACAGAAAAACTTGTATATAAAACTAGATTAAATAGGTTTTTACAAAATCTGTACATTATATGTATGTTGTCAGAGTGGACATGGATTGCATTTTACTGGAGAAAGTCTTGAGGCTGATCAGGATTTCCAATGCCAGATGAGATAAAAAGGTATGTCTGGAAGACCTTTCATCCCATCTGTGGCCAGGGAAAAGAGAAAATTTCATCAGAGAAGTCCAGGAGATGGCACCCAGAAACAAGGAAGGATTGTGATGGAGACTCAAAGCAAGCTCATGCACGGCAAGACCACTGAATGGAGAAAAACAACACACGTTTAGTGTGCAACAGCTGTCAGCCCTAAGACTCCTTGTGAATTTATGTGTAAATCTGCTTTCAAAATCTGTGTTTTTCTAAGTGCTACATTTTAAATCACAGTACCCAGCAGACTGAAACCAAGCTGGCTGTGCAAGGCATTGGTTATTGAGAATGTCACAGTGTAAGAGGATGACCAGTGGGTCTCATGACAGAGAGGGAACTCAAAGAAGAGGAGACAAATGGATCTTATGGAACCTCAAGGAAAAGTAAAGCAAATGGATCCGATTACAATGTCTGAATATGGCAGTCTTGAGGGAGTTTTAAGGCCACTGCAGATCTTCACCAAAGATGTGACAAGACTAACAAAATGTACTTTCAATCTTTATAGCACATCCGGCATCACTTATCTGACATATAATGGCACCAGATTTATCCCCGTCATTGATTTTTATACCCAGCTTCCTTAACCAGAATACAGGGGAAAAAAACCCTACAGGTGGAAACCAGTCTGAAACATTACAGTTCATCTAGGCTCCTTATCTCACACCATCTTCAATAAAAGATGTGACCAAAACCAAGTCAACAATGTTGTTTATCCTTGATGCATAACAGCATCATGAGGCTGGAATTACTTGGTAGCTGCCTCATGTAGTTAATGTTCTTAACATTACAATTTCTCAGCAACTACAGTGGAATGAATTATATATGAAATGATGAATTATATATGAAGCAGCGAAGACAATAAAAATTAATTCAGTCATAAATATCTTTCAGTTTTTGGAGTTAGTGATTCTTACTGTTATGAAAAGCATTTACAATTATGAAATAAGAAGTTATACCCTATCAACAAGGTCACAAGGTCACAGCATATCACACTTATGCTGATGACCCCCAGTTTTCTGTAGATCCTGTCTCTCCTACCCCTTTTGGACTTGCAGGTCTACCACCTGGATAGATATCTTCTCTTTGTTACTCCACACTCAGGGTGATATTAAAAGACTTTATTAACAGTTGTGTGGTTAATCTTTGTTTATATGTGTTTCTTATCTCACCTTTATTGCTCACTAGATTACACCACAACACTTCTGGTCTTCCCGCCTCAAAATTTGTTCAATGTGTTGTCTTGCCAGGTAAGTATTAGTCAAGAATATCAGACACTTTGAACGAAGAAATACCAGTGAAATGATGACTAGTGACACTGGTTGAGGATCTGGCTTGCTTTAAATCAGTTCATGCTGGTTTAGACACTCTATCAGCTCCCTTCTCCTACATATCTATCTGGAAATCTGAGAGTCTTTAACTCTAATAATGGGCCTGCAAAGTAAGACATTTGCATCACAACCACAATAAACCATACAAGTAACCAACAACAAACCATGTGAGTAGTTTAGATACACTAGAATTAAAATTATAGCTGCAAAGAAAACTTAAGCACTCCATGCTTCTTGATTTCTGCGAACTTTTGAGACTCATAACCTTAGTTCTTTAAAATATGAACAATGAAATGTATTTTCTTGTTGCTTTTATTTCTTCTGTCCTCTTTTTCTGTTTCAGCCTGCATATATTTGTATTCTGAAAGCTCAGTAGTTCTAGTAGGCTTTCCACTATAGGCAAAGGTGGTGTTTAATGCTGGTCAAGATACCACACTGGTTTAATCTTCTGAATTTTTATTTTTGGTTAGCTAAGTAGATGTGGATAAAAAGTAGTTATTAACAATTATTCAAGAAGAAAACAAAGGCTTTAAAAATACAAACTGAAAAAAAAATTGCTATCAGGATATACTCATCCTTCTAACTTCTATCTTACAAGATACCATTATGCTCCAAACACAAGCAAACACCTGTCTTTGGTTACTCTTAATTTTCTGCTCCTAGGACAGGAAACCTTCAACTGTGTATTTATTCAATGGTGGACAGCAGTTAATTCATGAGATGCTTTTCAGCAACAGTATCAAAAAAGCTTTTTGTTTTCTTTTTCATTTTCCTCCTGTAGATGGACCCATACTTTGAAGAGCTCATCAGGCTTGGTCAAGCACGTCACATGGACGGAGAAGGAAGGGATCCTCCACCTGTGGCACTGTTCCCTGGGGACATCAGTCCTCATGGACGTCACTTATTTCTGCCACGTCATGACAATTTGAATATTCCAGGAGAAAAGTCTGGAGTATATTTTAATGTCTGCTATTCACCAAAATGTGAATAACCTAAAGGTGCCTTAAAATAAACTTTTTTCTCTGCTTTTCCAGATATAAGCCATTTAACTATGGGTCTCCCTCTGGTGCACACCAAGTATGTTTTACTCATGTGTATAAAATAAAAGAAAAACATCTTTGAAAACAATGCAACAGATGCAAGAAGCTCTAGATTCTTTAGAGCTTTAAAGAAGCTCTTTAAAGTGGAGCTTGGTTATTTTATTCACTCTAAATCAATATCAGTGGCAGTAAAGAAAAGCTTGAAATAGAGGTGATTCAGCCTGAAGTAATAAGAGATGATTAGCCAGTGTGTATTAATCTGGGCCAAGAGGTTTTATCACTCCGCAGGAATTTTTCAAGATTTAATATNAAAAAAAAAGGAAAGATGATTGGATATTATTAAAAATATAATTGGGGAAAATATTCCATTCAGCCATAAACGAACATTGGAAATGAAAGAGCAATGAATTTCTAAAGTGCTCAGTAATGTTATCTAAGAGACAATTTTAAGTTCATGTAAAATATGATGAAATAGATTCGGGGGGGG
>VXBH01001654.1:139770-150721 GCA_013400035.1 Rynchops niger
TTTTTTTTTTTTTTTTTTTTTTTTTTTTCCTTTTCTTAAAACAGACAATATAAGAAAAAGAGATGGAAAGAATTATCTGCTACTTCAGTTACAATATTCAGAATTGTTAAGTAACAATAATTATATAGGTTGAATATGTACATGTCAACTTGAATTATATGGTTGACTTTTAGCTTACGGTAACAAAGTCCACAATGTTCATTTCGGAAAAAGAGACACAAATCAGAAAATCCCAATTTTGAGTCTCAAAATATGAAGATATGGTAATGAAATATCTAGGCACACAAAAAAAGAACTTCTTTCCTTCCCCCATTCTGCCAGGAAAATTATACCCATATATTTCACATTTTGTGTGCAAAATTTGAAACAATGTGTTTAAGCTTTTTGAATAAGTCTGAAATATTCAATTATGTATTGTTTTGACCTAAAACTCTCTACTGAACTGCTAATGAGCCTAATAAGTTTTGTGGTGTGACAACTTCAGAGTCGTGGTGCTCTCCTTTGCAATTATGACTCTCTAGAAAAACATCTCTATGGGGAAAATGAGCGTGGGGCATAGCAAAAGATTCTCATCATTATGTTGTCTCCTGGCATCTGTATTTCAGATACAGGGGAAAGTGAATGTGGCCTAAGAGAAATTACAGATTCTGTATATAAATTACGGTTCCAATAGTGCACAGAAACGTAACAGAGATAAACACCTCACTGAGCCAAAAATAAATATGTTTAGACATCACCACGTAAAATATTTTAAAACTTTTTGTCCTGTGAAAAAATAATTATTTCAACTTGCGTTGATAAGGGACAAAAACAATTGCAGAAAAGTGAGATTTTTCACCAGAGGCACTCCAAGTTCTGCTAGCTATGGCAGAGCGCTGCAATGTTCTTTTTTACTCTCTGTGCAAGATACCACCGAAGCTCTATTTTCAATCTCTGTTACACCTTTAGCATGCAGAGTTTACACGGCCAGCAGGCTATGTGCTCCACTAGACTGAGTTTAAAATTACTACGTCAGAAAGGTAGCCTGTTAACATATCTAAAAGTTACATTCTGTAACTGGTTATCCTTTTCAGTATAAACTGCTCAGTGAATAGTAAGATATTTTTTTGGTTTAATGCAGTGTATCTGTTTCCATAGTCATTGTACATAAAATTACTTTCAATATAACATATTTTTTTTTCACATTAAGTTTCTGTAGACCGTGGGCTTAATTACTTTCTCCAAAGCCTCCATAAGAAACAGCAAAACTAATAATAAAAACCTAATATTTAATAACAGGATCCGTGATGGTTAAGTACTGTGAGTTATCTTGAAGAATATGTTAATAAATGTGTTAATAAAATNTTAAAAAAAAGTAAAATGGGAGTTCTGGGAGTTCATGTTCTTGTGTGATATATTTAAAATCAACACCTACCCACTTACCCTCTTAGTATCTGCCACGTCTTTTGGGTTCCTGAGATTCAGGAACCGATTTAAAGTGAAGGGACTGATAAGAAGAGGTCTGCTCTTTTTGCAGTGTTTACAATGCTTTTTAATGTACTTAACAGAATTTACTTATGCCCTGCATTTTTCTGATGTCGTATCATAATGGGGGGTTTTTGCATTCAAAAGCAAATACAATTTTGTGCGAACCAATTCTTCGAGCAATTGATGGGCAGCTGAAAGAAGAAAACACTTGACAACTGCTGGGTGAATCACCTGTAAACGGTGCTAGTTCAAGGGCTCTGTTATCCTACGAGCTCCTTTGTTCTCTTTCCAGGCAGAGTTGAGAGCAGATAGCAAGCTGCAACTGCTAGCTCACATAATATTCATAGCCTGCTATTTTGCTTCTATGTATTAAAGACAGAAAATAAAAATTGTCTGGGAGAAAATTAAACTCGATAAGAAAAGAAAAAAGCCCATCAAAATGGTACACATATTTATAACCAGACAACGAGGTGTATAGTATAATGCATTACAGTTTCACAAACAATCAATACAAATTATTGGGTATAAAATTACTTTTTGATTACCACTGTGAAAACACAAGCTGCTCAAGTCATTTCTCACACCACTATTGATTTTACTCTACTTTTTCTATTGCATTTTTAAAGCATTTCATGTCAATTTTTAAGTCTCCATTCTACTGCTAAATGCTAAGCAAATGCACGAGGGATAAACCTGGAAGTTTTAAGGGTGGAGAGTTCTAAATATTATTTTTCATCCTTTAATCTCCATGCTGTTTCTACCATGGCTTGTTGAAGAATGCAACATATTTTCATATTCAGACTACACATGGGAACTACCAGAATTTTCCTAACCTTTTAACCCCTTCATTTATTTCATGTTATTAGCCTTTACCTCTTTGGAGCAGCTTTCTGTCCTGTGGCATTTTGCTTCCTGCTGGTTCCCATGGCAATGGTCAGGTCATCTGTCAAATGACAGAGCAATATACTATAGTCATCTCTCAAAGCTGGTAAGTGGGTTCTTTTATTTTTCATTTGTCAAGTTGTCAAATACTCAGCAACAAGCACCGTACTTCTGTTTCTCTTCTTTTCATGAGAGGTGAAATAGGAAACTTAAGGACCAAGACAGAGACAAACTTAGGAATATTCTTTGCTGTTGTAATCATGTTTCATTTCCACAATGAATTGAGCTTTGTAAAGTATAAAGAGTTACTTTCTATTCAGGGTTAGATGTGAAATTAGCTGTTTTGTATACAATGTGGTACCAATTTCTCCCCGTCCTGTGTGCTGAGACCAGCGTGTATGTCTTGTTATTTTCTCTGTATCCTGAATGTGCCACTATTTCTAGTCTGCTGCTGTTCTGATGTTCTCTTTGATTAACATCTGTATTTGTAATGTATGTGTGACTGTGTATTGTAGAAAAAATATGTACAGGTATCCATACAAGGAAAATTAACGCAATATTGGAAACATCTCTTGGAAAAAAAAAAAAAAATAGAATAACTGTTTAGCAAGCATCAGTACATTGCCCAAGATAACAGTGAGAACTACTGCACACAGTTAAGAATTCAAGGGAATAATTTTGGTAGGCAGACTGTAGTTATTTATAAAGTACCTTGGCCATAACTCAAAGGTAGTGGTTCTATCTTGCAAGATAATGAATTGCATGATGATGACAATGGGGAAAAAATTTAAGTTTCATCAGTAATGAGAAAGGGAATGATGCATGAGAGAGCCATCTGAAACACATATTAGTCAAGATTTTGATGGAAAACTTCATCAAAAACCCCATTGTGTGCAACACCTCTGCTGAGGATGCTGAGGATGCGAATTACTTTTATTTCCTACCCAGAGGTTAAATGCACAAAGAACACTGAACCTCAGGTTATCCTACAGTGGACACAAGTGTAAAGATAACATTGCAAAGGCAGTGTCAAGCAATATCTAACCATAAAATGAGAAAAAATCTTTTTGTTTTTTTTTTGCAAGGTGTAGCATTGATCTTAACTTGTTGGGTGCTTGAAAAAGAATATAACCATCAAAGTTTTGGTGTTGACATTCAAATAGGAGCCTCCAGAGCAGAATAAGAAACAGGAATACTAATCTGACCATTGGTTTGCCAGGTTGTGACTAACAGAAATTTCAGATTCACACAATTTTATTTGTACAGCTTTCTACAAGGTGGAGGAATTTATACAAAACACAGCAGTAAATTAGAAATATGAGAAATATTTGCAGTTTATAGTGAACACTGAAAGTTGATGCAGATTTACAGTAAGTGAACTGTAGACAGATTTCTTATAATTAAAGACTAAATATGAGGAACATAAGAATAATTCATTTAAAAAGACAAGTTCTTATAGGTTAAATAAAATAATACCACAATAAGGTCATTTTACTTCAGTGTTCATAGCAAAATGGCTTTAAAGGAATGGCAGGTAAACCTTTCTTAACTGTAGGCATATATTTTATTAAAAGTAATCAAATTTTTATTTGAATAACATGCTTTGATTAACAGTGGCACAGCCCACCACCCTTGGAATATATTAGTGCAGTCCGTATCACTTCAACATTCAGTAATAGTCAGTAATTGTTGACTATTTGGCTCATGTCCAAACCATGTAAAGGATAAAGGTAATCAACCCCTTGGTTATATCTTCCCTAGAATTTCTCTGCTGGCTAAGGCTATAACATGAGCAACTCTCAGCGGTTTTGTGATAGCTCTAGCTAACATGATCAAGGAAGTAACTAAAGGCTGAATCCTTCTTCATTAAAAGGGCGCATTATGACTGTCAAGGCATCGCTGTATTACCTTTGGCCTGTATATCAAATTACATATTTTTCAAAAAATTATTCAGGAATCAGCTCACGAATTTCTCTGTCTTCAACTATGCACTGACTAGCTGTTCTAACAGACATATAAAGCCACCATCCCCTCACTCCTGATACCATTAAATAAATAAAAAAAAACAGCTCCCACTTTCTTTTTCATGTTTAAGAAAACATCTAGAAAAATTGAATCTAATTGTTGTCTTCATTAGGGGTTTTGTTTGTTTATCTTGTCATGATAGGACAAAGGTAATGACTGCTTTTCCTTACCACTTATTAGAGTGGATTCAGGTCTTTGCAAAACAGACTGTTAGAGCTTATCCTAAATAATACAGTGGAAGACACATTAGTGCATTCAGCTACATCTATGTAGCTATCTGTCATGGGTACATCTATCTGTCATGGGTTTTGGAAAATTGTTAGAAAATTCAGAATTCTGCTGTAAAAACCTTTATATTCTATTATCCTCTTGACCTCTCATAAAAATCTGGTGTTCAATGAGATCTTTGATAAAATATCCTTCTTCTTCCTAACACCATATACTTAATGCACTCATTAGCTTCTTTTACTTTCCGAGTAATGATTTACTCAGCAATGTTTTTAAACAGAAAGAAATTACTGAACTTCTGTACTTACAGGTGTTCTACATGCTGTAATTACACATAGGTATTTAACATGCATATGAATCGCACCAAAGTGAAGTCAGAAGACAAAATCAGAGACACATGAAGTTAATAAAAATCACTTATTATAAGCTTTATTTCATCATTCAGAATACAGTCTTTATCTGCAGATCTTAAATTTCTGATCTGTAAGAATAAGCAATAAGTTTTCAGCTTGTCTGGAAATGCAAAACTACTCCATTTTTCAATCCAAGATTGTATTCTTAATGTCCATTATTTTCTTGATCACTTCTGCAAGGTTAGCATTAAGCTTTGGTTAAAGGTGCAATTTTTTTGGTGCTCATTTGTGTTGGACTTTTCAGTTATTTGATCCTTGTCCTGAACTAATAATCCACTAAAAATCTTCAGGGTAAGTTTCGACTTCAGTGGACATTTATAGACACTGTGAAAAAAAGTATACATGTTAATAAAAATAAAAGATTCTTCACCATTTTCATTTCAGTTATTTTTTTTCTAATGAGGAGCTAATTAATTACGGACTATGCAACAAAGTATATTTTTCAGAAGAAAATAAAGATTTGCATGGATTTGTTTTAAAGTGCCTGTCTTTCTCCTGTAGCACTCAACTACAATTTTGCTACAAACAGTTTTCCTTCCTGATTGAAAGATGTTAGTGTTGGATTTGACAGGGATGAGAAACATAATTTCTGAAAAAAATAACATTGTTAGGCAGAGGAACTGTATCAGTAGAACAGATGACATAACTAGTTATTTTATTAAAATGAGTAGATGTTTTCACACAAAAGATTTTCTTCCCCAGCGTTGTCATATCTGATGCTTGAGAGGCATGAACAAATGGAGACATGACAGAAGAGAACAAAAATGATGACTGGATAACGTGATAACAAGGCTTATGGCAAAAGAGTGAAAAAGTCATCATTGTCTAATCTCACACCAGAGAAGACTGAGGGAAGTTGTGATTCCAGTCCATAGCTCAGAAGGTGAGCTGCCTCAAAACCAGGAAGAATTACCTGTTTCCTATGACTGCATGGTGTGTAACAAAAAAGCAATAGGCTTAAATTGCACTGGATGAGGTTAGAGCAGGTCTACAAATAAAACTCACAACCTGACAGGCAAAGCTATGCAACCTCACCCCTGTAAACATTATGTGCCAAAACATTGTCATTGCTCTTTCCTGGTGGAAGGAGAATGAACTAGATAATACCCTCTGTTTTTGTCAGGAGACCACATGAGAGCTTTTATGTTGTGAAGCCAGGGAGAGCAAACTACCATTGCTTTTGGGAATGTTGTCATCTGCTGTTTTATCTTCCCCATTTCAAGAAGAGATACTGAATTTTATTAATGTAGCGCTGAACCTGAAGTTTTTGTTACTACTGCACCTCTAAGAAACTGGTGCTGGGATTTAACATAAGGTAGTCTTGTGACATGTGTATTTTTACTGTCAACAGTGGATACTTTTGTCATTTTTTCTTCATATTCAGTCATATTTCGTAACTTTNTTGTTGTTTACTTTCTTTTTTTTTTTTTTTTATTTATTTATTTTTTTATTTTACTTCCTCTGGCAATCTGGTGACAGGCACACATTCCTGGTTCAACAGCTGTACTTCCTGGCAGTTGTGTGTAGTGGCATTACAGTTCAGTATTATCTTCATTCATAGTTTATACATCATCTGCCATAGTAAATCAGGAGTGGGATCTCATTATCAAAAACCTTGCTCATTTCCTTCACAATCCTTATGCCTAGTTATTTTTTCAAGCAAACATAATGCTGCAAAAATTTAGGGTGTTTGTAATTATAGTATCTGTAACAGGTGAAAGAGTATCAGTGAATAAAAGAACACTTTCGAGAACACAATTAAAAATATTTGTCAGAATTAATCTAGCACTGGAAGATTATTTATTAAAATATTAAATAAATACTTAACAAACACCTAGCATGTGAGGAACATGCACAGCCTTCTCTCCCTCCTTCTCATAATAAAACCTTAGAGCACTTGTCACCTTTTGGTCAGTTAATAATTCTACCTGTTCCAAAATCTGATCAAAAGTTGCGATGAGGAAATCTGTATTTTTCTCTGACACTAAATTTAGACTGGCAAATGATGGACCAGAAGTGAAAGGGAAGTGCAATTGTTTCTTTCACATTAACAGTAACCAGTTATCATCAAAGCGAAGTGCTTGTCACACCGAGTGCAACATGAGCCCTCCCTGTCACTGATCACACCACTGTGCTGCTGGTCACTGTCAAGCTGAAAGCGCCGTTAGGAAAGAGTTGACCACGTTAAACGAATGGATGAATAGAATAACTGCATGCTTAGAAATAGCACAGATCTGTAGTTTTCATATGTATGGTTGTGATACTATTTTATGTCCATGATAATGCTTGATTCTTCTGTTTTTCTTTGTACGTATTGCTCCTTTTTTGCACCCTAATTTTCCAACCTTGAATGCTGGGGTCCCTCCATATATATAAAATGAAATCTGCTAATAAATCTCTAAATCTCCTCAAGTAAGCAGTCCTATTGCAGACTCAGCTCGCTCTCCTTTGACTTTACTAGAGACAAAATAAGACTTGTGCTCTGACAGAGTAAGCATTTGCTTTATCAGAAAGCATATTAGTGTGGGCATGTCTCAGCATAATGTGCAACAAAATCTGAGATTATGACTAATTTGTTCTGTTATTACGTGAATGATAAAATGATTCAGGCACATAGAAATGAAGCATTGTGCTCTTTAGGAATTACATGTAGTTGTCTCATTCTAAGTCTGTGAAAGTTTAACAGCTTTTAGTTTATAAAATTACATTTACAGGAAGGACTGGTCTGCATAGGGAAGAGAAGATTGTGAGAAACAGGAATTCTGCAACAGCTCAGAAAATTCCGGGATCATAAACTCACACAAGTTGTGCAGTCTTTGCCTGATTTCTTCTCAGCACCTGGTAATGGAAGGTAATGGAAGTGGAAGAGGAGAGACAATACTTGTTTGGGAAGTTGTTTTGGTTAAAGCATACAGAATTGTGTTTCATGGTCAAGTCTTTGCAGTGAATCTCTATAAAGTAAATTGCATAAAGCACAAGAAAGTAACATCAGATCTAAGTATGCCATCTTTCAGATGCATTTGGACAAGCATTTGAATAGTGCTGCACATTACCTCTTCCAGTTCTACTCTTTAATGGCCAAACCAATGATCATAGAATCATAGAATTGCTGAGGTTGGAAGGGACCTTTAAGATCATCAAGTCCAACCATTACCCTACCCTGAAAAAACCACTTCTAAACCATGTCCCTAAGTACCCCATCTACCCTTTTTTTAAACACCTCCAGGGATGGTGAATCCACCACCTCCCTGGGCAGCCTATTCCAATTTTTTAATAACCTTTTCAGTGAAAAAATGTGGTTGCCCCATCCCTGTAAGTTTTCAAGGCCAGGTTGGATGGGGGTTTGAGCAACGTGGTCTAGTGGGAGGTGTCCCTGCCCAGGCAGGGGTTTGGAACTAGATGATCTTTACGATCCCTTCAAATCTAGACCATTCTATGATTCTATGATTCTTTTGTTAGGAACAGGATGTCTGTGTTTCCACTAGGGATTTACATATAGTGTTAGATCTACTGCATACCCCAAAGCTTATCAGGACACATTCATCATAATTGCTGGTATTAGCATAGGTAAGCTGTTAAACCTCCAGGAATACCAGACAACAGAGGCAGTTATTTTGTTTCAGAAACATGGAATTTACAGCAGAAAAAGAACATGTGATACAACTAGTTGAGGGAAGAGGGAAATGAAAAACTAGAGTCCCACTACAGGACTAATAAATATGCCTCAGGCCTTTCCACTTCCCTCTGAAGTTCTTTTTGGAAAGAATAAGATCAGCCAGCACTTGGAAATTTTGCCACTTTATACTCCTCAATTCCTCAGTGCAGCTTTTCCCCAATTACTAAAAACTAGGTCCTTATCAGAAAATGAAAACTACTAGAAAAAGTACTCAATTTCGCACCATGCTCACTAAACAATATATTGCACAATATGCGTGCAACATATTGTGCAGCTCTGACAATAATAAGGGTTCCTCCCTTTTCTGTTTATCCATTACTAAATGGCTACGTTTGGTGGTTTAAACCTCTATTATCTCTGAATGAGATGGATGGGCTACTTCAAAATTTAGAGCTTCAGTATTTCTGCCTCACTGAAGCTTTATAGCTTTTAGATCTTCACACATAAAAAAAAAAATAATCAAGGTTTTATGTTTTTTTTTTTTTTTTTTTTTTTAAGAAAAAAGGGAGACTGGAGAGACAAATTAGGGAATGAGCCCAAAATCTATGAAGGGAGTTCAGCTTTGTGGAAATATTGACTAAATAATGATTAAGCATCCTTTTACTCCAGGTGCGCTCTGGAAGAACAGAAGACTATTCTTCTTATTATGGAGGCATCATTATTTTGTCTCAAATGCTAACAGACTTCAAAATGAGAACTGCTGTATAACAAGTTTAAAGGGGAAAAAGTAGATTGTGTATTAAGTAGTCCTTCAGACGATTTGTCTTTTCTTTAATTTGGGAATAGAATACTCTATGTAGATGTGCTATTCTGACCCAAGTGGATCAAAAAGACAAAAAGGCTACATCTAAATCACAATCAATCACAAGAAGAGCCAACAAGATCCTACTGCAGCCTAGACAGTGGGTAAAAAAAAAAAAAGGCATCACTGAAACTATTCTTAGGTACTGAAAAAAGTGAAAGGTAATGAAAGATGGTATTTTTTAACTGAGTCTAAATATTTCCACCTTTTAACACAGCTTTCAGTAATCTCAACAAATGAGCTTGGCATTGTTCTTTTAGAGGAAGATTAAATTCTCATTTCTCATTATAGGAAACCACAATGCTTAAGCTGATTCCACCAAAATGTATGCATTAATATACTACATGCAGGCTATCTAACCACACATTTTCAAAGTGAACTACTGCTAGAATAAAAAAGGAACAGAAATTATGTTTATTTATTAAGCTAAGCAAAGAATTATATCTTGTATATAACAAAGAATTTAATTTATTGTAGGTAGCAAAATAAATTTTAAAGACAGTTAAAAGTCGCTCCAAGATAAATGATAATTTAATCATTAAAGCAATTACCCCCTTGATCATGGTGAGCAAAGTTTGGTGGCCAAAAAGTATGACAAGTTTGTGAAATAAATGTAGTTTAATCTAAAATTATTGAACTATATGTGACTTTGTAGAGGTCACCTGTACAGGGACTGGAATTAGGATAATGAATTAAGAGATGAATCAAATCTTGGTTTAATATTTTGCAACAGCTAGGCCATCACTTCTTAAGTAGATTTTAGGTTTTGAGGTAATATCACCTCATACACCTACTGTATGGTGTATTATTTTATATATATGTTGCAAGAGAAGCAGTGTGGGTTACTGAATGGGACACTCACTCAGCTAAGAAGATCTACCATTAACTTTACAGTGGGACTGCATATTAACTATCAGTCATCATCTCTTTGTGCTACTCTTTCCATTGAGATTTTGTCTGCCTTGCCTGTTCAGATTTGAAGCTGTGATTGCATGTACTGGCAGGTACTAGCAGCACACACAATAAAACCTTGATCCTGGCAGCCATTCAATAGATTATTTNTCAATAGATTATTTAATGTTGATTCTTGTATAGATACACATATATTTATATAATATATAAATAGATACATACATATACACATATCTAGTATATTTATTTGAAATAGCATATCTTATTTACCTTTTATATCTAATATCTTATATACTATACATGTTTAATACATATCATTTTATGATTTATAAATTCAGCCTACTACTCATACAACAAGAAAAAGAAACACACGTTGACTCAGTCAACAGAGAATCTGAGTTTAATTCTCAATAACCCATCACAATACAATGTCCAGGTAAATTGCTATAGAATTACACACAGAATCACAGAATGGTTTGGGTTGGAGGGAATCTTAAAGATGATCTAGTTCCACCCCCCTGCCACGGGCAGGGACACTTCCCACTA
>VXBH01001654.1:153503-175138 GCA_013400035.1 Rynchops niger
AATAATAATAATAATAATAATAATTTAAAAAAAAAACACCCCCAAAAAAAAAACCCAACCACAAAAAAAACCCAAACCAAACCAAGCCAAAACCCCAAACAAACAAAAAACCAAAAAAAACAGGACAGGAAATAGACTGGTTTTAGAACATTGACAGAAAAACTTTTCAGTCAGGGTTGATGTCATTATAAGCTTAAAACCTGGAGCCTCAAGGTGGAAGTTTACACTCCAGGACTTATCAGTGCTGTTGTAAGAGAGAAGAGAGAAGTTATGCCTTCCTCAGAGATACAGAAGAACCTCCACACTAGAAAGGGATGGCAAAAATTGTACGAGAAATTGCAGAGGAGTGTGGGAGGCACATAGAGGATTAATATACTCTTGTTCATTATGCAGCTCCAAAACTGACAGCTTGACCCAATCTCCACTCTTCCCCAGCCCCATTACTTCCCATTTTCTACATCATTCTGTTTTTTCAAATGGAATAATTTTCATCCCTTTATGTCCAGCACTTCAGATTTTTGAGCTGACGGAGGTTACAGGTATACTGAGTGAAATCCTGTCCAGGTTTTCAATTTATTTTCTGTGGAAGTTTTAACCAGAAGTTAACTTTCTTGCACTGGTGTTAGGCTAAAACCATATAATTTTTACAGTTGGAGTTTGAAATTGGCTGCATTACTTGTTCAGATGATCTGAAATGAATAATAATTTCTGATGACTGCCTAATTCTGACAACTGAATTAATTCTTAGTTCAGAATTGCAATTTCATATTTCTACACTGGCCAAGCTATAAGCACCCTGCTGACATTTTATGCTCTGTCTTTTTAGGTAACTAATCATTATTTAACAACCTTAGACTTTCTTGACATGTATAAGCCAGTTGAACCTCTATGTCAACACAGACATAGATTGTCGTAACTACCATTGGGTAGTCATACCTTTTCAATCTGTGTTTTAAAAATCCTCCAAGTGTTCTGTCTCTGTGGCAGAGGTCTTAAAAGAATGAATAGTGGCTTATGCTCTTCTGTTTAACTTTGTTCATGCATTTTTTCTCTCTTTCTCCCCAACCTACATATTAGTTATCCTGACTGTCCTAAATCTGGGTGGTATCCTCCAGTTTAAGCGGGAAAATGTTCCATCCTTTTTGTAAAAGATTTGTATAGTACCCAACATAATGGAGACAAGAAACATCTGGCACCCTCAAAAGTTACTTCAAATTCAGTAATGTCATAATTTCTAGATTTTCCCTAGAATGGTATGGCCAAGTCATAAATAGCCTCCCTTATCATCCTGCATATGTGTGCTGGTCTGAGTATCTTTCTGATATTATTTACCTAGATTTTGATTTTTTTTTTTCTTTTTTTCATTTAGAATAGCACAGATTTATATTTGTAGAGGAATATCTCCTTGGTGAATTTCTCTTTCTATATAATAGATATTTTTGCATTAAAATATTCATTCAGCTCTCATAACATTTTGGGAAAGATCAAAGTTGCAGACTATGGAGCTGTAGAGGGAATCGATCTTCATCAGACACCAATCTGGAGCAAATGAGAGCTCATGTACACTTTGGGGTGATGCACAGATGTCTGGAAGCAGTCAAGAAAAGGGATAAATGACCCTATTGAACTGGTCAGAAAGTNTCTTCTGAAGCAAAGGCTGCTGTTATGTAGAGCTAATGATGTATAAAAAGCAGTATATTTGATCTAGACATTTCAAAAGGAAAGGCATTGAAGAGCTTGATCTGCTCTTCATATAAGATGATCGATGCTATGTAATGAAGTCTTCTGCTTTGTCCCATAACTTTTCGATCAGTCATTAGAAATCCAAAAGCAAACAGATGCTTCTCAGAAGTAGTGTCTCCTAATGAAATAATAATAATAATAATAATAATAATAATAATAATAATAATAATTTNATCCTGTCCAGGTTTTCAATTTATTTTCTGTGGAAGTTTTAACCAGAAGTTAACTTTCTTGCACTGGTGTTAGGCTAAAACCATATAATTTTTACAGTTGGAGTTTGAAATTGGCTGCATTACTTGTTCAGATGATCTGAAATGAATAATAATTTCTGATGACTGCCTAATTCTGACAACTGAATTAATTCTTAGTTCAGAATTGCAATTTCATATTTCTACACTGGCCAAGCTATAAGCACCCTGCTGACATTTTATGCTCTGTCTTTTTAGGTAACTAATCATTATTTAACAACCTTAGACTTTCTTGACATGTATAAGCCAGTTGAACCTCTATGTCAACACAGACATAGATTGTCGTAACTACCATTGGGTAGTCATACCTTTTCAATCTGTGTTTTAAAAATCCTCCAAGTGTTCTGTCTCTGTGGCAGAGGTCTTAAAAGAATGAATAGTGGCTTATGCTCTTCTGTTTAACTTTGTTCATGCATTTTTTCTCTCTTTCTCCCCAACCTACATATTAGTTATCCTGACTGTCCTAAATCTGGGTGGTATCCTCCAGTTTAAGCGGGAAAATGTTCCATCCTTTTTGTAAAAGATTTGTATAGTACCCAACATAATGGAGACAAGAAACATCTGGCACCCTCAAAAGTTACTTCAAATTCAGTAATGTCATAATTTCTAGATTTTCCCTAGAATGGTATGGCCAAGTCATAAATAGCCTCCCTTATCATCCTGCATATGTGTGCTGGTCTGAGTATCTTTCTGATATTATTTACCTAGATTTTGATTTTTTTTTTTCTTTTTTTCATTTAGAATAGCACAGATTTATATTTGTAGAGGAATATCTCCTTGGTGAATTTCTCTTTCTATATAATAGATATTTTTGCATTAAAATATTCATTCAGCTCTCATAACATTTTGGGAAAGATCAAAGTTGCAGACTATGGAGCTGTAGAGGGAATCGATCTTCATCAGACACCAATCTGGAGCAAATGAGAGCTCATGTACACTTTGGGGTGATGCACAGATGTCTGGAAGCAGTCAAGAAAAGGGATAAATGACCCTATTGAACTGGTCAGAAAGTATCTACATTATCATAAAAAAGTCCATCTGTATCTAAGATTCTGTGTCCGGTAGACTGATTTATAGTAGAAATTAAATTCTTACATCAGTGAAGTTTTACATATTCAAAGATATACACATACATACACTAGCTACTTCTGTTTTCACAGAGATTTTTATTATATCTCAATTTTTGCTGCTTTAACATTAACAATCTGAATAGATGAACTATCTATGACTTATGTGAATAAAGATATGAACAATCATAAATATATACTTCCACTTAGTATTTTTAATATTGTTAACTCTTTATTACTGACAATACCAGAATTATGTCTTACATCAATGCAAAAAGCTCATAAGACTGGGAGAAAAAATATAAAATAATTATTAGAATTCAGTTCTGGAAATTGTTACTCAGAGTTATTCCTTTTGTAACTCTAAATAGAAATCTTCCACAGACAATGCTGTGATATTTGTAAAAATATATGCCTGGCGCAGTATATGAAGAATGTGCTAGAGTGACCAAGAAGATAGGAGGGACATGATAGACTTGAATTAACTGATCTGGTAATTTCACCAGAGAAAACATTAATGAGATTCAAAGTCACTGGAATAAACTGACTTCTGTCCACCCCTGAAAACTTTTTCCATCTGTCTAAATGTTTTCTTTCCTATTTTTTTTCCCTCTTACCAGGATCCAGCCTACACTATTATTTGCTTTTTCTAGATTCTGGGTGGTCTTGGCAACGGATACATGCTGTACATACTGAAATTATGTGTGTTTGAATTCACTTCTGCAAGGTATTGAATGCATTATACTTATTCAATAAAGAACTTGTCCACATTCTTATATGCTTTGCTGATCAATGTATAATGACCCTTCCTGACATCTTCACAGTGAATTTCGCATCCTATCCCAAAACTGCTGACGAGAGTCAGGACTGAAGTACACAAGTAATATCCAATTAATTTTTGTCAAACTTTTGTTCCTTCAAATGAAACAAACAGGAAAAATGAATTTGAGGAGACCTGAGCAAGATAACTTTTTTTATGCACATACCTTGCTGATAAGCTCCAGTTTTGAAACTCATTTCATTCTCCTTTTCCACCTGGCTTAATTCTATCAGAATATAGGACAGTCTATGCTAAGGGATAAAATAATCATAATTTGTAATTACACCTGTTTTCTGTCTTTCAAAATGTCTTATATATTGTGCCTAATGATGGCTTTAATATTGTGCTTAATGTCACTGTCTCTTATTTCCTAATCAGAAAAAAATACTGAAATAAACAAACCCATATATGCTGAAGCTAAGTACAAGTTAAGCTCTCCTTTCCTGTTTGGTTGTTGCACAATAGATGAAGCCTGCTGTTAATCTTTGGAGATTCAGCTCTATAGAAGGGATTCCAAGATAGGAAGGTATCACAAATGACAAGGGATTTGACCTCATTAATATATAGATGGGAATCTTCATGCATGCAAATTTAATTAAAGGCCAGTGCCAATTCACGTATATGGAAATACTCAAAATATGTTACAGCAAAATGAATATTTCCTAAGTCAAGTTATTAACAAACAGAACATGTTATGAGAACATCAATTTATGCATGCATTCATGGAAGGAGCTATGATAGGAATATTTCTGTCTCTGTAGGAAATTAGTGCTAGGTTATTGTTTTAAAATTCTCTCAGCTACCTTGAATACACAGATAAAAAGTGTCCTGGTTTGTTTTGTTTTCTAGAATTACTAAGATAACAATGCTGCTAGAATTAAGGCACAGTATGATCTTGCCTTTTGTGCAAGTATATTGTTAATTCTGAATATTTCTCCTACAGTGGATAGTGACAGAGCAACAGATACAGTGAAATCAACCCCAAGAATGATAAAAGAAATAACGATTCCCTCTGTGGCAAAACAGCACAGAAGTGCTTCAGACAGAAGTCCCAGGAGTCCAGGATTTATGGGGGTAGACTATCACTATCAGGCTAATCAAGCATGTAACGCATACAACATGGTGCGGGGAGTTGTATTCTTGCCCCTGCCCACTGATCGCCTTCCCATGAAAAGAAAGGCATGAGGATGGTGAGGTGGGAAACAGAGCTGGACGCCAGTTCTTACCTCACTCACAGCACAGAAATTGAGTGTGGACAAAGCATGCAGCGGAAGAATGAGTTGGGAAATATTTCTGGGCACCGCAGCATACACAGCACTGAAGATTTTAGCTTCCTCACTAGTTTAAAAAGGTATATTTGTCAAGATGAAAGAATAGGAGAATAGGTGACACTAGGGTGTGGTAATAGAAAAAAATAAACTCATAGGTGACACTAGCAGTGGTAATAGAAAAATGAAAGAGAAAGGGCAAGGGAATAGTTAATCTGCAGAGAAGAAATCAATAAAAATGCTGAGCTATTATTTAAGTTGAGGAAAATAACACACAAATTCATCCAGCTTCCATGAGAAAGAAGATGTTCCAGATAAACCATCACAGCCATGGACAATTTGACAAGGAAATGAACAGGGGTTACGATGTTGTATTCATCATTTTCTTCCCTGTAACTTTCCAAAATCAAAATGCTTTGAGTTTTCTAAACTACCACCAGAGATTTTCCTCCAAAGATTCTTGGAAAATTGTGGATATGAATGTATTTTACAAGGATGGTAACTGGTGTTCTTTAACGTTTTTTACCATGCTTTGAAAACACCTAACAGCTGTTTTTAGATCTGCTACCAAAAATGGTGTTATTACATCTACTTGCATGAAAAAAGCCACAAATGCAAGACATAATATAATCAACTGAATTTCAAATAGTTACACTATTCACTGCAGAAATGCTAGATGAGCGGGGACCTAGAAGGAAGACTTTAGCCTGTCGAAGTGTAGGACAGACTATGGATGAGAGACATTGCACCACTATCAGCCTTCACACACCAAATTACTTTCACTTATGGTAAAATCCTCTTATAGCACTCTACAGTATGAACAGAAGGGTATTTAATGAATTTATTCATACAATAAAGGGCATTTACAGTTGTCAGTGTAGTATAGAAAAAGGATTTATTGCAAATATTAAATTTGAAACTGACTTACATCTGATTTAATAAATGTGCTTTCTGGAATCACACCTTCTCTCCTGAAAATTCCTCTCCTACACATTTAAATTCAACTCAGAGACATCTAAAGGTTAATGGCTTGTCTAACATCCAAAATGGCAGCTCTAGAGGAAAACTCAGGAGATTTTTTTTCTATCATTCCCCAGCTGTAGTTAGCAATTCATAGTTTGATCATAGCCTGTGAGCTTGAACGGTCTTTCCAGTAAATTCACTATAAAGCTTCTATGTTCACTTCTAAAAGTAAATTATTTCCCATGGAATAGAGTTCATGTTGCAGAACACACTGAATTCCAAAGATTTAAATTAGTTTTATTTATTGTATATCTTAATATTAAAAATCTGTTCACTGTTTCTTCACTACCAGGCATATCATGCTTACCAGAGCAGAAAAAAAAATATTTAAATCTGCTGTTCTTCATATTCTAAGTACTGCAAAAATTAAGAGTTAGCCTGCCACAACAAGAGTTCTTCTATGTACCTTCATGCAACTACTTTTACAGATATTTAAGCTTCCTTTCACCTTTTTCATTTTTACCTTATGGCAAGTTCTAGGAATAAATACATTACAGATTTTGCCTTTGTTCTCATAAACCAAAACCAATAAAATATCAATAAAAAGCCAAAAAAGTATCTGACATCACCAGGTGTAAAGTGTCTAGCAGGGGGCATCTTACAAAAATTCATAAATCTATTTACACATTATCTATGCATCATGCTGTCAGATATTAATGAGGGGATATTACATAGTTAAAAGATAGATTTGCAGAGATACATATGCACTAAGCAAACCTGCAGGGCACCGCACAACATTTAGGTCTCTTTCTTCTATATTTGCAAAAGAAAACACCTAAAAACGTCTCATCACTGTTGGCACTTAAGTGATACTAATAGAGAAAAAGCAAAATTATCATATAACCAGAAAATAATTGATACTGCCTTTTCCCAAGAACTGGGTTTTTTTTTTCCTTTTCCTTTTTTTTTTCCCCCTCCCTTTTTACAACGCAATGTCTGAACTCTATAAAGTATTTTGGCCTACTGGTGATGCACAAGGTCTGATGTGTTTGACAAGTGGCATATTGGCAAGGTTTACAGAGCTTGAAAGATATGCCAAGGCTAGTCTATAAATAATATTAAACAGGAACCTGTTTTTTCCCACCTCCCTTTCTGTGAAATGTTGCCTGAATTCTAATAATAAATCTGGAAAGGGACAGCACTGTCGGTATTTGAAAATCCTCTGATACACTTTAAAGACTACAGACTGTATATTTGCTGAGCTAGAAAGGTATTCTCTCTTTTAAACTGAAAAGCTATATAACATAAGGAAACTATATTATTCAAGTGACATGAAATAAATCTCATTAGCACAGACTTCACCATAATTTACCAAGATGCAAGTCAGTATCTTTTAGCATAGTAAGGCTGATGAAATGAAAACTGAGTTGAAATCAGAGCAAAGCATGTACTAGTTTATCTGCAAAGTAAGCACAATTGCAAATAATAAAATATCTAAAATAAAGAAATCTTAAAATCCCAGTTATGGCCTTGGACATAATTCACATCTTATTTTATACCTAAAAAATTTAATTTTGACACTTCTCTCACATATGTCCATTTTTGTCAATAGAAATCAAACTGAATATGGTCAGTCAATTAAATGTAAATGGTGTAAGCGGTAACTCTATATTATGTGGTTTTCATCAAAGCAGGCCGAAATTCTGGCAGCTTGAGCCCTAAATTCTCATTTACCAGGGACTGCATGTTGTCTTTATTGTAAAGAAACAGCAATTTTAAGGCAAATCCCAGAATCATGTACAAGAACATAAATATATAAAGAAGCAGGTATAAATCTCAGGAACTGCAAGTAAAGTTTGTAGTCAAAATGAGATTTGGTTACCAGTATAAGGAGCTAACCACCCTAAAGCTTTTCACATTATAGATTGCTTGATCATATTTTGGCTTGTGGGGTTTTTTTCAGTTCTTAGATTCTTCATATAAATATAAAACCACTGCTTTCATTTTTATTTCATTTAGATCTCACCAAGTGCCTAAGTTCGAAAAGCTGCCTCTGAGCAGCCTTCTAGGCAGAGTGGGTCTGAAATGTAAAATATTGCCACTCATCATAAATTCATCGGCCTCAGCAAAAGAACATGCATGAACAAGGAGACAGATGGCATCACTTGTGGTTTGCTCAGTACCTGCTGCACCTTCCTCATCTGTCAGCAGAGGCTCTCTACACCTGAGAGGTGGGAGGGAGAACCATGGGGCTCTCTCCAGCCAGGCTAGTGGGATCCCAGGGCTCTCCTAGCCCTGCCACGGATGTGGTAATGGCTCCTCCCAAGAATAGACAACAGCGCTGTGAAGTGACTTCTACAGCAAGGGACAGCAAGGGAAACAGCAAGAACAGCAAATGCGCATTTGAGAAATCTTATGTAAAATAGAACTTTGGAATCTTTGGTGATCAACTTTTTACAAGATGTTTGTTTTGAGAGTTACAATGAGACAACTTATGTTGTCTCTATGTCTGGACACTAACATAACATCAAAAAATTATCAGTAGAAACACATTTAAATAAGGTAGAATGACAGTATTTGGGACAGTAGAAGTAGTGCCTAAGCTGACTTTTAAGTGTGGTGATGATTCTATACTCCTATGATAGTGGGAGATACTCATAGATAGAGGCAGTAAATCATGTCATGCATAAAGAGCTGCATTTAAAGGAAAGACAGAGATATCAAAGAAGTTTCCCATTAAATCACTGGGAATCATATGGGACACAACTTCAGCATTATGTTAATAACACAGATTCAGACCATGTTTCCTGCTCCTATTTTCCTGAGTCATTGCATCCTGAATTTTGAATCTTTCTCTTTGGTCTTGGATTCAGATTCAGGTTTTTGCTGGGAAGGGAGGGTCCTGTCCCCTTGCCAACTTGGTGTGTGAGACATGGGCAGGGTGAGAGAAGTAAAAGAAGGATTAGAGAGAATTTACATAAGTTTTGAGCTGTGCAAACATGTGAGGAACTTTTCTTTCTTCCTTTCTTTCTTTCTTTCTTTCTTTTCTTTCTTTCTTTCTTTCTTTCTTTCTTTCTTTCTTTCTTTCTTTCTTTTCTTTCGTTCTTTCTTTCTTTCTTTCTTCGTTCCTTCCTTCCTTCCTTCCTTCCTTCCTTCCTTCCTTCCTTTCTTTCATTCTTTCTTTCTTTCTTTCTTTCTTTCTGCAAAGCAAATATTTCTGCAACAATTTGGCTCCTATAGACACAAATATAAGTACATTTGTGTAAGTGAAGAATCAATGCAAACTGCAACATATATCTATATCTACAGAGGGCTTGTCAAATCAGAGCGACAAATACTCCTTTATATGCACAGTATATGTAGTGATAATGAGTCACTTGTAATACAGCAATCACGGAACAAGAGACTGTAATCTTTTCAATAAAATGGGGATGTTTTTCTTGTTGAGCTTTCACACAGTTTCTTCATGGTAACCCTTGTGTTCAATTGTGTTCTCATTAGTCACTTTTTTTTTTTTAGTTTAAAAGAGCTCCAGTAGTTTGAGTTTTTCCACCAGCATAGCGTAATTTGGGATTTTTCTTTAGAAATGTTGTACTGACAATCTATGTATGATTCCAGCAGATACCTCCTTGATGCACAGTAAAAAGCACAAAACCATACCTGAAGAAATCCTTTCTCAGACTTCCATTCTCCAGGTCTAAATATGGTGAGCCTAATAGACAGTTATTGAAATCTAGTGCATAAAATCTTATTGCCATAGCAACAGAGATGGGACCATACTTTGCAAACAAAATTAGCAGCTAAATGCGACTCACTGTCAGTGGTTGTGCCACACCTACAAAAGTGGTTTGAAAGACATCATGAGATAGCAACATGATAAGCAACACAGATCAAAGTCACCGGGATCAGCATGCAGCAAATTCACCAGCAGGCACTGAAGAAGATTTCAATTGCACTTTTTCATCAGTGGCAAAAAAAAAATTAAAAATCCCCTTTTCTTCAATAGGAAGAACACATTTTTACCTCCTCGCTTCTTTTTGGTTCTGAATGCTGCATTTTGTGGGTTTGGGGATTTTTCTCTTTTTCTTTTTTTTTTTTTTTTTTTTTTTTTTTTTTGGTTGGTTTGTTTTTTTTTTTTTTTTTTTTTTTTTTTTCTTTAAATAATCACGGCAGAAACCATCAGTCATTTAATTTGTTTAAAATCTATTAAACAAAAGTAACGGGCTATTGATTTGGTCCATACAAAACAACAAGCTGAAAATTAGGAAGGTGTATATCTGAATGATTCCTATATGTTGAGATTTCATCTATCTTTCAGCTTCCTGATGGAATAGGCCGGAAAATATTCCTATTACACATACAAACACAAGCTGTCACTGTCAATCTATCATGCTATTACTTGCACTGTTTATAACTACACAGCTAAGTTTCAACTCTGATACAATTTCAAAACAGATGTTTTGAAACAACATGCTGCAGGATAAAATGAATTGATTACGTACTGATTACTTGTTTTTGCATTGATTAGTATTGAAAATTGATCTCAAATATAACCTCTCCTCAAATATATATGTATATATATAAATACATAAAAAACCCTGAATAGATCCATATCTTCAAATAGTTCTGTATTAATAACAACAATGACAATAATAATTGCAAGGACTTCAGGAAAAGCAAAGTTATCTGGATAAAAAGGGATGAATCTAGTATAGAGGAATGAACTCAAAGAAAATTCATTGTAGCCATGAATCTGTCCAGGACTCCTACAAATATTAATAAAGGAACATTTTTATAACTTACCACACTGTCTTATTCCTTATTCAGCACACTTCTTTCTCCACTTTATCAACAAATGCTTAATAGTACAATTAAGCAAGAATTAATGCATGTCTTGTCCTACCATACCATGAAAATATGCAGTGGATATTAAATTAAGAAAAATCCCCAACAACATACACACTGCTCTGTCAGAATGTATTTAAGACTCAGTGTAAGCTCTAAGCTTTTCCTCCTATATCATGCAAAATATCCAAATCTACTGCTGCCATAAACCTTGACTATACTGTGGCCACTGTACCCATTTCCATCATGATGCATATGTGGCAGTTGCTTTTGTCAAATGCAATCATACACTCACTGTACATCAACACATGTTGGATCCCTTTCTCTGCTCTTTATTTTCATTTTTCTTCATCCTGATAGTAATATATTACTTAAGTCCATTATATGCTGCTCTTGCAAATTCATTGCTCATGTTTCTTATTTATAGAGCTTTTATTTCTATGGTTAAAGCTTCTTTCAAACTTAATAATGATGTTGTTTAAATTGTTTTGTATACTTCTGTTACCTAAAAAAGGTTGTTAATCCTTGGCTTAGGCAGAAATTATGTATACGATGCAGCAGGTCAGGCAGAACGATTTCAAAATTAGATATTGGACTTTATAATACTAACAAAGAAAAGAAATGAAGGTGAACAAAATAATAAGTGGTTCCCCTAAATAATATTCTTCGCTTACAATAATGCATTGTTTTAAACTGGATTTTCAAGGATCCTTTTTACGGAAATTTGAGCTCCAAGCTCATCTTTTTTTGTGGATAGGTAGACAGGATCTGCTAAGTTTTTAAGACAGGTACAAGGTTAGAAAAACAATTAGATATGGAACAAGCTGTGTTCTCCACCTTGTGCAAATCAAACTTTCTTTTAGTATAGCTAAAAGAAAGGTCTTGTTGTTGAAATATCCCTAACCTTTAACTACAACGAATATGCACTTATACACCCACTTACATGAATAAACTGTTCAGACATAGCAAAATGCAAAGAAAGGTAAAGTGGTATAAGAAAGTATAAAGAGTTTTTATTCTTCATGGTACTTACAATCTTTTTGTTGATTATGAGGAAATGGTTTCAAGTTGCACCAGGGCAGGTTTAGTTTGTATATTAGGAAAAATTTTTACACTGAAAAGGTTATCCAGCATTGGAGCAGGCTGCCCAGGAAAGTGGTTGGTTCACCATCCCTGGAGGTATTTAAAAGACAGGTAGACATAATGCTTAGTGATATGGTTTACTGATGGTTTTGTCAGTGTTAGGCTGATGGTTGGACTAGATCTGAAAGGTCCCTTCCAACCTAGGCAATTCTATGATTCTATGATTAATTTTGTATCAGATGCAATTGGGGTGTATGCCTGTTCTTGCTCCTCTCCGTGCTTGCTTGGCAAACTGCAGACAGATAAATAGTTGTCTTCTCTTGTGATGCATTCTCTGTTTCAATCAATTCAGAGTTGTCATAATAAGAAATATGATTGCTAGACACATGACAAATTTTGGCTCAAAGATGCATTACTGTTATTGATTTGCTAGATTAACATCTCAGAAGGGAAAGAATAATGAACATAAATTAGTAAGTTTACCAGAAGTAATGCTCAGGAAATCTATTTTACAGATTTTCATCTACAGTCCTACTAGATGTTTCCTGAGTCTATCCCATGTGCAACTTTTCACTGATATTAATATTGTGTTTGATATTATCAATGTTGTATATTGATGTTAATAATGTAAGTACTTTGTAGTTACACAGTTGAATAATTTTTCTTAGTCTTCATGAGATTACTTGCCATGCCTGAAAGATGGCTGGACTACATATTATGTTTAGCAAGAGGTTGAATTCAGAAAGTGGCAGTGGGGTTTGCCTGGGCACCTAACCCTACACTGACCTTATAGCTTTACAGTTTTGTGCATTCTACTTACTACTGTCATTAGTCTTCCTTGGTCATTCTGGCTAGCGTCATCACAACAGGGCACAGCTCCATGGTTGCATTTTCAGTTAGTCACTTCAGAAAGAATAAATACAAAGGTAGAGAGACAGATAAACAGAATGGTTGGTGATGTGGAAAAGTTTGCATCACAGGAGGAATCAACAAGAGAAATTCAACAGGCAAGTGTTCTTCAGCTTTCAGAGTGCAGGTCAGAGAATGTGATAGAGATTTCTAAAAAGTAGCGTGTACCAATTAAGCTTAAATTAAACAGGAAAAATGCAAGTAAACTAATGGTTAAATCATGGAACTTGCCATCATAGGATGTTTTGGGTAGCAGAAGAATGAATTGGATTAAAATGGTGAGTTAGACAGATTCATGCATGGAAAAGAAGTTCTTCGAAGAACTTCAAATACAATGATGTAAGTACAACTTGTAGCAATACTGTACTTTGCAATGTGTTGAACTCATCCCTGCTTTGGTCTTTTATGGTCCTTCCTAGATTTCATGGAAAACAATAGCATCTAAGTTCTTATGCCCTGCTATAACTTTTAGTATCAAAGACTGAGAAAGCACTACCTACTTTATTTTGCAGTTAAGCTTTGGGCACTATGCTATATAGAAGCACTCATTTATGTCTTACATTTCCATTCCACTACCTTGTAGTTGGATAGATTTTAAGAATAATAAAATATTGCCCCACAATTGACCAAAGCCATCAGAGACAGTGAATGTGTTTTAAAGCATATTATCCTTTGTTCTTTTGAGGTAAAGAATTTTTTTTCAAGTAAATTTAAAGAAGGTCTGCAAAAAAGGCTCAGAAACTTTGAACAAGAAAAGGTGACAAGTCCTGACCAAGATAAATCATAATTTTGATGGATATTTACAACACGGGCAGAGAACACTTGTGAAAATAAAAGCTAAAAATCAAGAAAGTAGAGAGAGAGTGTACAGCACTGCTGTGTTCTGATAATGAGTAACGACATACAGCAAGTTTCTAGCAAAAGTGAAGTGTTTGTGGGTGTCTCCTGGAAACTTGCATTCTTTCTGCTTTCTACCCAACTTTGAGTCATGGCAGTTGAGAGAAAGAGAATCCACTCAGAAAATTCTTGATAGTTAAAATAAACAAAATGACAGCATTCCTCCATCATCGGCAGAACACAGTATTATTTATATCTTCGTTCGATCCACCCACCCAAGCTATGCACTTACCAAAGCGAGTGATGTGACCTTTAAGGAAAGCACCTTACACTTCTAAGTCTAGAGTATAAATTGAAAAAAATAAAGGCATGAAGGACAGGAAATGACAGAATTGTCAAAGATAATGCCATATCTACAACAACATTAAAGTATGAGTGAATTGCTACCTTTGATACATAAGAATACCTGTTTTAATACCTAAATACTAGTTATTACTACTACTAATACATCCAGCCCTACTGAATGTATTAATACAACTGTTTCAAAGGATGCTTTTCCACACTTTCTTACATAGGTCAAACTGACTTTCAGCTTTAGAAATGTCATAACACTTGGTGTATAGGAAGATGTGGCCTTTTAGTGGTGACAGTGAGTATGCATTTCTCTCAAACTTAAACACATGTGGGAAATTATGGCAAGATAAATATAGTTTTCCAACATACATAGCACACAATCAAATGTTAACACAATTGGACAGATGCCTACTATTTGGTTGACTATACTTGGCAGCTCAGACAATCTAGGATCTTGCTATGACCAAAAGACAGAGGTATGATTCCCTCCTCTCTCCTAATCCATGCTTTCCTCATTACATGCTCCTGCTTCCTCATTGGCTTTAGGTCTCTTCCAGGCTTCTCTCAGGTTATTAAATTCAACCCCACAACACACTTTTAAAAAACCCTGTTCACATTTTTTAGTTTGGTTTTCTGCAGGTTCAGCAGCTGAACTCTTTGAAAGCAAGATCGATGAGCTGCCAGGGCCAGGCTGAAGAGAGGCTGGAGTACAAAGCCAGGACCTCTCTCTGTGAAGCTAGAGCAGGTTCTTCTCATTTCAGCAGTGGTGAAACATTGGAATGGGTAAAGCCATGGACGCGTAACCTTACAGTCTTCTATTCAGAAAAACAAAGCATGTTAAGATCTGAAAGAAACCAGTCTAACAGTACATAAACACTATTGTCTTTACAGTACAGAGGTGGGAGTCAATGCATGGTAAGTAAATCCTTTCTACAGTGACAAGCAAATAATCTTTTGCAGTGAGGGAGAGAGTTTTCCAGGTTTTCACTCTTCTGATTTAATTAGAAAATTACCTTTGATTATGATCAACATTCTGCCAGTTGGGGGATGAATGTACTTCTCCATGTAACTGCTTGAAACTCTGTATGGAAATTAACACTACTTGAAAATAGATTCCATGCTGTGCGTGCAAGTGAATAGTCATAGTTACTAAAGTATACTTACAAGGTCTAGTAAAGGCACAAGGTCTACTAAAGTAATTACACAGTCTAGTTTTTTTTGACACAGAAAAATTTTCATCAGTTTCTACAAAATTCATTATGTCACTTTTAATTTTTACTCCTCATATAAACACAGGATTAGCATGATTATTTTTAGGGGACTAAATAGAATCCTTAATGTTATACATAAACTCCTGTATTTTTTCCAAGTTCAGGTCTCTGAATTTAAGAGCTGGTATTCAGGTGTGTAAACAATGCTAGGGTTATCATAATTCATTGCACAACTCTAGTTCAGAATGTAGTAATACCATCAAGATGAAACAAAATATTAAATGAATAATGAAAATATGAAAATATTAAAACTCACATCATATTGGAAAAGTTGATGATTTCAGCAGTTATTGTGTCATTAACTAAGTCATTTTAGTTTTCGTCCATTTCTTCAGTTATTTTTCACACTGTCTACTCTTTCCCTCTTTGACTTCAACCCTTGGCCACCTTCTTGGCATGATGATTTTTCTTCTTCTTTTTTNAACACATTTTCAAGCTTATCTTCTTGTCTCAGAAAACTAGTGGGAACTCCAGTATTGACTTAGGTGGGTGCAGAGTCATACTACAATGCCTTCACACGGACATATCAAAGAACTCAATTAACCACTTTTCTAAGCAATGTAACAAGTGCTAGATGAGCCTGCCAAAAAAACCAAACTCATGAGTACTTTAGGGCACACTTCAAAGTGCAGTGCACAAAGAATCAAAATCATAAGAATAACTATTAGCTCAGATTTCATCAGGGTGCTTTTTGTATTTCTATGTTTTTCCTAAAGCAATCTTGATACCGACACATAGCTTTTAAATTGCTTGCTGAAGTAGTTCACTATGTCACTAATATTACTATATATTCCAATAGCACTGAGGAGTCCTCAGGATAGAAACCATTCAAGAGCTTGCAGTTAAAGTAGACCAGAATAGGGAGCAGAAACAAAGGACTAAGTGAAGCAGTCTATAATAATTCAGTAAGTCAGTAGCAGGAATGGAACTCAGATTTGGAAATCCTCGTTCCCGGTCCAAGCATATCTTCCTCTGGGGGTTGCACTGATATGCAATCCTTGTCCAGGGAAGACCTTTCACCAGATCACTCCACAGTACATGACATAGAACAGGAGACACCCGAAGGGCATGATAGGTGCTTGGGGAATGGATTATAATTACTTGGCACCTTTCCACCTAAAGTACAGGCCCAAGTAGAATTTTAATAATCACTTGCAGACTTTGGACCATCTTATTGAAATATTCCCAAAAGACCAATTCTCTGTCAAATTGCCTTCTCCATACAGGCACTAGGAGAGCTAGGGAGATAACTTAGGCCTAAAAGTCAACTGCACATTAACGCAGCACTTGCAACTGTAGATGCTGTTCACTCTGTGCAGCTGTAGCATCATTCTGTGCCTTAAATGACAGCTCCTGCAAAGAGTTCTATCTTCTCGCTCCTGTTCACTTATCTGTTATTTTCTCCTTGGACCAAAACTAGGACTGAAATTAATGGTGTATGTAGAAATTAAACAAAAAAATCCAGCAGAACTTTCACAAAAGCAGTCTTCCCTTCCCCCACTGCCGACAGAGAGAAACTCTGCCAAAGCTGCCCTTCTTCACCCCCACATGTTTCCACAGAACAACTTTGCTTTGCTGGTTTGTTACTGTACAAAAGAAAAATTCCTTGTGCATCAGGACTTTTTTTTGTCATGGCAGTCATATTCAGAAATAGAATAGGGTATATGTGTTGATATATCTGAAACTCACTCCATCTCACAGTTAATGGGAATGCTTTTCTAGATTTCTATTAAACTCCTTCAGCATTTAGTTATGTTCTGAGATCAGGTAAAGTGCTTTAAAGCTCTTTTAAAAGGGCAATTTACCAATAAGTCTGCAGAACAGAACCAACAAAATTCTGTCCAAGACAGTAAATATAGATCCTTTCCTTACAGCACTAAAGAAGGTAGACTAACAAAACAGAATTGCTCTTACAGACCCAGGGAACAAAACAAGAAGGGGAAGGGAGGAAGGAAAGAAAAAAGGCAATTAAGCTAATGCAAGTTGAGTATCACAAGGTTATAGATATTTCAAGAGCCGAGCAATTTACCGTCTGGAAAGAGAGAAGAGCTCTTGCATAAAATGTCCCCCAGTTCAGATTTATTATGCTTTTACTTGCGCTATATGTGATACAATTAGCAGGAGGTGCCAATAAGGCATTCTCTCAAGGACGTGGTCATTCCATGCCATCTGTTATTAATTGCATTGTCCTTTCCACAGCTAGCTAGAGGGGAAAAAGTTCTCTGAGAACCACCTGCAAATTTTGACTATATGATGACTGGAATTTAAAAAATCTATCCAAAGTATGCAGGTGGATGAAGAGTATCAGAGTAAAGCTCCTTCTCAAAAATCCAAGAAAAAAATGCATGAATATAAGGCCCCAGTGTTATGCAGATTCAAGTGGTATTGATTTTTTTTTCTTTTAAAATCAACTACAGTGATAGCTTCCCTGTACAAATATATTGCAGAAATGAAAAAGGAACAATTAAAGCTGGCCTCTAGAAATATAGCTGCAGGGTATATGGTTTGCTGAAAGCATGGAGGTTTTAATGGATTTTCATTTGCATGTCCCCTCTACTTCTCATAAAATCAGAAATAATAGAAAATAAAGATTGACTGCTCCTTTATTGTTTGGGTTTTTTTTGGTTTTTTTTTTTGGTTTTTTTGAGAGAGGAGGGAAGAAAACGAAAGAGAAATATAAGTGAGACTCTACCTCAGCAACATAATTTTCTTAGACTGCTAATGAAAATATGTTATGGAATTGTGTCAACAGTATGCATTTTGTACCATTTTGGTTACTTGGGTCTGGACAGTATGGACTGCTTAGACATTTTAAAAAGTAATTAAGACTGAACTCTCTATTGAAAAAAAAAATATTCCTAACCCATACATTGTGGTTTAATCCTGGCCAGCAACGAAGCACCCCACAGCTGCTTACTCACTTTCCCCCAGTGGGATGAGGGAGAGAATCAAAAGGGTAAAAATGAGAAAACTCGCGGGTTGAGATAAAGACAGTTTAAGAGGTAAAACAAAAACTGTGCAAAACAGAATAAGGATTTCATTCACTGCTTCACATAGACAGGCAGGTACTCAGCATCTCCAGGAAAGCAGGGCTCCATCATGTGTAACGGTTACTTGGGAAGACAAACATCATCACTCTGGACATGGCCCCCTTCCTTCTTCTTCCCCTAGATCTATATTGCTGAGCATGATGTGATACGGTATGGGATATCCCTTTGGCCAGTTGGGGTCAGCTGTCCCGGCTGTGTCCCCTCCCAACTTCTTGTGCACCCCCAGCCTGCTCACTGGCAGGGCGGTGTGAGGAGCAGAAAAGGCCTTGAATCTGCGTAAGCACTGCTCAGCAGTAACGGAAACATCCCTGTGTTATCAAGGCTGTTTTCAGCACAAATCCAAACCATAGCCGCGCACTAGCTACTGTGAAGAAATTTAGCTCAATCCTAGCCAAAACCAGTACACCATATCACTGTAAAGATCTGTTAAACAGACTCATATTAGGACTATGTTGGGCTGGGTTACTGCTTATACCCATGTATACCCATATACTAAAATAAGGAAAGTAATCTATTACCACCTTTCCTTAGCTATTTGAATCAGATTGAAGAAAAACTAACCATGTCATCCTGATATCACTGAAGCAGGGCACAAGAGCCTTCACTCTAATGCATAGCTAAGTGGTCGTGCCATGCAAAAGTATATTCTAAGAAACAGAGAAGTAGTGAAGCAAAGAAAACCAGGAAACCAGAAGGCACATGGTGAAATTTCAATCACAGTAAGGCTGTGTGGCACATTCCTCAGGTAACAAAAATACAAGCTCCATACAAAGCTTGTAGACCCCTCAGTTTCAATACAGTAATTTAACTGTAAAATATACAGTACCAAACATGAAGAATTTCAGATAGAATGAGTAAAATGTGGATTATGCAGTAAAATTTTCCAGGATTCTAATTATTTTCTTAAAATCGTTGAATCCATTTAAAAATCATGAGGTTTAGTGAAAAATGAGGGGGACTGTCATCAGATTCAGGAACACAGAGCAGACCACCACAGTAAGGCCAAACAAAAGGATTACACATAGGAGAAAAAGAGAGAGGTGAGGCCTTGTCTGAGTTTATATGTTCTTATTTGTTTTTTTGAAATCATAAACCACACAAACAGGTCTAAGGCAGAAATTTGAATTGCACTGCAGGTGAAAAGGTGTGATATGTGAGGAAGAATTTGAAAGAGCAGTCTGAAGTTGCTTGACTTAGTCAAAGAACTTAATTATAAAGTCACTACGCTATAAGCATGTGCAAACAAAACTGAAAACAAGAAACAAAGAAGATTGTATGCTTTCAGAATACAATATGAAAATGGTACTGGTCTGGTTTACGGTTTTCATACTTATTCTGCAACTGGTATTAGGGTGTCCTGCTTCCTGACAGTGTAGAGGTTTGTATTTTGTATTTAATATGTAAAGGCACAAAATCTTCTCCCCATTATGTTCCAGAAAGTAACATACATATTGCCTGGTGATTTACCTTCTCAGTGCTTTTGCCTCTTATTTAAGCCCTGAAATTAAGTGCTAGCATAGCTAGCCATTTGCTTCAGAAAGTTTCTATATCCTGTGTTCTTCACAGTAATGTTTCAAAAGATTAATTCAGGACTTTAAACTTAGATATTGAATACTGAAGTGCTTAAATTAACTACATCATATTTCTACACATATATTAAAATAACGTGATGGAGTTTGTACACATAAGTCTGTGAGATCCTTCCTCATTTGTTTTCTTTGTAAACTGTTTGCTCTTCCTCCTAGTGAGGACCTGATAGACCATAGCAAATCAGGAGTGAAATTTCATGTCATCTTTGTATTTTCCATTAAAAAAGGAATATATCTATATGTTTGTTATGCTTTTTAAAAAGCAACAAAAGAAAACAACTTTACCCTCCTTCAAATCAGGCAGAAATGGCTTTCAGTCCTTCTCAGGGGTACAACCTCTTCCACTTTTGAGCTGTTCCCAGCCTGGGTGTCTTTCTCCACATTCAGCAGGAAGCCTTTCATATCTAAGTGGATTTCCATTTTTGTTACTTATTTATCCCACCAGGCAGGGCTAACGGGCCTTTGCATCTTTATAAATGCCACCCTAAATTATCCTTTCTGAAACTGTTAAAGAAAGCACGCTCTGTACTAGAGGTGAACACCAACTTCTGTGTAACTGGCTGAAACTTGATTACTGTTAGGACTAAATTATAAGCTTCTGCTACTTAACTAAGTGCAACACTAAAAATCCATAGAAGCCTACATTGTTCTTCTTCAAATATGAGATGCACACACGAAGAGTGTGCAAACCTAACACTGCATACAGAGCTCTGATTACAAAGATAGTTTGCTAGTTACCTCAAGACCTTTGTATTGGTAAGAAGCTCATTTGAAACTGAAGCCATGATCTCACCATCCCACACAGAAAACAATGGAGAAACAGAACATTTGCCCCAGGTATTGGCAAAGATTGTTCACCAGATCTATTAAAATCTATCTGTTTTGCCGCATGTATGCTGGCAGCCATGTCAAAAATACTAGCATACTGGTAGAAGACAAAGGAAGAGCAGAGCAAGCTTTGCTGAACTGTTACAGTGGGCAATTGCAAACTGAGTAATATTTTCTTTCCTTTGAAAACCTTAAACTATGGTTGGTCTTCCAAATCATAGAATCAATTATAGAATCATCGAATTGGAGAAAGGCTTGGGTTAGAAGGGACCTTTAAAGATCTACAAGACACCAGGCCTGGTAGCAACAGATAAGGCACAACTTTCTCAACATGAGAAAAGGATCTCTTTTCAAGAGTTAGCAGGGCTCGAAGAAAGAACTTTAAAATAGATTTGAAGGGAGAAAGTGATAAAACCAGGCTTGACAGAGATAAGCCTGGGGGTGGCATGCCAAAGTTTGACGGATGGTGTTGGGGTTGACAGCCACATGAGGGATGGTTAGCCAGGTGTTGTGGTTTGCGCTGTGCTGGCACTAAATGAACAACATGTTCTCTTTAACCTCTCTCCCTTCAGAGAAGGGAGAACATCTCCCTTCAGAAGACAGGAGAAAAAATGAGAGAAAGACAGAACTTATGGGCTGAAAAAGAAACTAAACTAATGAAATATTAATAATAAAATAATAAAAAGAAAAGTTATTAATATTTATAAAAATATGAAATATATAATATATATGTAAAACTGTATCAAGCTCTCAGGATGAC
>VXBH01001654.1:176623-190045 GCA_013400035.1 Rynchops niger
AGCAGACACTGTCTGAAAAATATACCATTAATTTCAGAGAGTGCAGTCAGTTAGAAGAGACTTAACTAAAAATAAAATCACTGAAAATAAAATTAGTTTTGTTCTATCTCAAACCAGGACACCAGGACAGGGTTGCAATATTTTTTTTGTCATGTTTTTTTGACTAACGTACCTGTAGAAGACATTCTTATTATTCTTCTCATCCTTTGCCAAATTTATCTCCAGCTGTACCTTAGCTTTCCTGATCCCATCCCTACACCCCCCAGGCAGTCTTACTATATTCTTCCCAAGATGGATGCATCTCTCTGCTTCCACTTCATTTGAAACACAAATGAAACTTTGTGTTTCATTTTAAAGAGGAGGTCCTTAGTCATGTTGGTCTCCTGCTTTCCTTGCCTGATATCTGCACAGGGGAATCAAGAGTTCTTGTGCTCTAAGAAAAATGCCTCTAAGTAGCTGCTAGCTCTCTTCTACTCCTTTATCCCTATGGGTAGTTTCCCAGGGGGTCCCATGCACTAGTCCTGTAAACAATTGAAAGTTCACTTTCCTAAGCTTTAGGAACTTCACTATACTTTTCACCTAGCCTGTATCCTTCAAGATCATGAATTCCAACAGGCCATGACCACTGCAGGTGAGGCTACCACCAATCTTGACCTCACCAATAAGTTCCTCTGCATTAGTGAGCAGCAGGTCCAGGAACGCATCTCCTCTAGTTGTACTTTCTATCACCTGGATTTGGAAGTTATCTTCAATGCACTCCAAGAGTCTCCTAGACTCCTTGCAGACTGATGCTATGCTTTTTCCAGCAGATGTCAGGGTGATTGAAGTCCCCTAGCATGATCAGGGCCTGGGAGCTTGATACTTCCTGTATTTCAAATAAGAACTCTTCATCAACATTCTCCCCTTGATTGGGTGTTCTGTAGTAAATGCAAACCACAAGGATTCCTATGTTGTTTTGGTCTCCAATACATACCCGTAAATTCTCAACCTATGCATTGCAAATTATAGCCATTGATTGCAGCACCCCAATCATAGAATCACAGAATCATAGAATCATTGAATCATCTAGGTAGGAAGGGACCTTACAGATCATCGAGTCCAGCCATAACCTAACACTGCCAAAACCACCACTAAACCATGTCCCTAAGCACCATGTCTACCCTTCTTTTAAATATCTCCAGGGATGGTGATTCCAGCACTTCCCAGGGCAGACTGTTCCATTGTTTGACAACCTTTTCAGTGAAGAAATTTTTGCTAATATTCATCCTAAACCTCCCCTGGTGCAAGTTGAGGGCATTTCCTGTAGTCCTATTACTTGTTACCTGGGAGAAGAGACCGACCACCTCTCTACACCCTCTCAGGTAGTTTTAGAGAATCTTAAGGTCTCCCCTCAGCCTCCTTTTCTCCAGACTAAACAACCCTAGTTCCCTCAGCTGCTCCTCATAAGATTTGTGCTGTAGACCCCTCACCAGCTTTGTTGCCCTTCTCTAGACATGCCCCAGGATCTCAATGTCTTTCTTGTAGTGAAGGGACCAAAACTGAACACAGTATTAGAGGTGATAGCTGACAGATTGTAGCTTTCCAGCTGCACAGCTGGAAATCTTACTGTTTCCTCCTTTCCTTCCCTATATTACCATACCACTGTTGAAGGTGTCCCTTGAATAGCTTCTGTAAAGTGAATGAGGTTGGAAGTGATTGAAAAGCTTTCTCATACATAAGGACCTTGCAAACTCAAGGGGGATACTTAAGTATAAACTATTAAATTACAAATTGCTAAATCTCACCACATAACCCAGACCTTCAAAAATGCCTGGTAAATACTTGTTTCTTATGGGTTTACCTACATGTTACATTTTAATGCAACCAAATAGGGTAAAAAGGCCCCAAGTATCCATAGCTATATTCTTAGATGTCAAGGCACGCCTAGACCATTCCTCACTCATTATTCCCCACTGCAACTACATATCCTCTCTTGAGAAGCCAGCACCTTTGAGGACACTGTATTCCCTTCCATAAAAGACAACCTTGTAGGCATATCCAGAGATCGATATCTGCCTCTATCCAGTAGGTTATAAACTATTACTGGAATATTTAACAGTAAGACAGTTTCATGAATTGCAAAAGAAGTCACAAATAAATAAGCAGACAGACCTATCTGTTATTTTTGCATTTCCCCCAGATATTTGTAGACATCTTTTCAGCGCTCACAAGCAAAACATCCTGAGTTGCATGTGCTTTGTTGAAATATGCATGCTATGGCAAGGAGAACTCTTTGGGGAATGCTGTAATCTTCTCGGCTTGCGTCACACATGGTTCTGACATGGATAAACTACCAAAGTAAACAATAGGGAGAAGAATATTTAATGTAAAACCTCCACCAATGTAATACAGAATCAGAAACACAGACAGCTGAGAAAGTTGTATTAAATATCTCTATGATTGAATTTAATGTTTATAAAAGATATTGAAACAGCAGCCCTAGAGACAGATGCTTTTTGTTCAGCCACACCAGGGGGAGAGCCCGTATGTTTTTTGCTGTTCCATTGAACAGACAGCAGCAGGTGGGCATTTCTTTTTGCCTAGGAAAACAAAGGAAGATTATACTCAGGGGAAATGCAGCTATAGGACTAGATGCTATTGCACCAAATAAACACCAGCGGATGTGACACATGCTATAAATCCTGTAAGTATGATCAGTGAGGAAGGAAAAATAATTACTAGTGTGCTTTATTTCCTTAGTCATATGACCCAGTCTGTATCCATATACTCTCTGAAGCTGACTGTTACCTTCAGGTAGGTTGAAGTTTTCCTTTCAAAGTCGTTTTGGTAACTGCAGACAATCACAAGTGGCTAATCCTGCAGTTGTCTGTGTCATGAAACAGACCTCTTAATTTACTTTTTTCTTGACATGCAAGGTGAATGTAACAGTGTATTTGCCTTGTGAGGCTTTGTGTTGGGAAAGGCATGTTCTGTAAAATCCTTCTGTAACAGAGGACAAAACACAGCACAAGTCTACTATTGGTGTGTTTGCCCCTTTGTGTGGTTCCCGAGCAGCTGTGCATCATCACAGACCCTAGGTGCCAGCTTCATGGAAGAGCTCAGATAAACTGACTATCTGCAGCCACAGGCTGGGACCAAATGTGGGAAGATGAAAAGGTATGAAAAGAAAACACAGCAGAGGGGGGATTAATGCAGAGATTCAAGTTCAGACCTGTTACAGGAGAAACAATAGCTTGCTTTTCCCACCAAAAAGGGAAGTTAGCTCAGTGATGACTTGAACTACCTTCTTTAACTTTATAGAAAATTTTTCTTCACAGAATAGAACAAGGAATTTAGCCTTTATGCATGATGGGTTATTTGTGATGGGAAGAAAGGAAGTAAAGATTTAGTCCACCTTTTTGGTACAGTCAGCGTTTTGCATACTCTTATGACACCACCCAAGTCTGCCAAAAGCCACCTCCTCACCATGGAATTTTGAATATGAATGTTGATCCATATGAAGGTTACATCTGGCATATCACACCTGTGCTGTGGGGATACTTAGGGTGAATCTCAGAAAAATTTTCCATTGATACACACTTTTAACACCTGAAACCCATTTTATATCCCTACAGTCTTTCTTCTAGACATTCTGAATGCCTTTTTAACCACATTAGTTCCCCACTAGATTGCACCTCGCATTTCTTTCACCACCTCTGGTCTATCAGATGATGATTTAACTAGTAAGAGTTTCAGGATTCCTACTTCATTAATGTCTCATGAAATTTGGCCAAGAAACAAATGCCTGTATCAACCCATCTAAGTCTTCTTATTATATCATAGAATGATTTGGGTTAGAAGGGGCCTTAAAGATCATCTAGTTCTAATCCCTCTGTCTAGTGGACATGTTCCACTAGACCAGGTTGCTCAAAGTTCCATCCAGCCTGGCCTTGAACACTTCCAGGAATGGTGCATGTGCAACTTACCTGGGCAACCTGTTCCAGTGTCTCACCACCCTCATCATAAAAAATATCTTCCTTATATCTGTTCTAAATATCTCCTTTTTTAGTTTAAAACCATTACCCCTTGTCCTATCACTACACTCCCTCATAAAGAGTCCCATTTTTTTATGGTTTAGAAATCACGCATATCATACTCGAGGTTGTAAATTTATCCATAAACTTGTAATCTGATTTAAAAATAGCAAGTTGATTACTGTTTCTTTAGAAAATGATGTCATTAGTTGCTCAATTCTCTAGAATTCACTTTGTAGTCAATACCTAACTTAGGGGCACCAAGGAAAGCAGAATGGCAACGAGAAAGCTCTGGTCCAGTTTTCAAAGTCATCCTTGTAACTGGCATGAGAAGTGATCCTGGACAAATCTCTGTACCACTCTGTGCTTTCACTTCCACCCCAGTGTTTCCGTTGCTTCTCACAAATGAATACTAACGCATGAGCATTTTTTACTGACTTTCAAAAGCTGGAACTTTGTGTGATTGGATTTTCTGCTTTCCTGTTGTGAGGTTTCTTTCTCTTTCTGTTCTACCAAACAGTCCTTTTGATTATGTCTTAAAGAGTTTTAGTGAGAATATCTCAGTGTAAGGAGGTGGCAAGCCCTCAGCAGCTGTAAGTACTCTTGAAGCTACCTGCTATGGAGAGTTGTTTTGCCTCCTTTCACTGTACCTCAGCTATGTAACTGCAGCCACACAAAGGGAGATTTTGCAGATTGACTGGAAATGCTACGCTCCCCAGAGAAGCTGGGCTAAGGCTATGTTGCAGCAAACAAAGGAGGGTCTTTACCAGAGGATAACAAATATTCCAAGTATTCTGCTTTAAGAAGGACAAACGGACAGTATTACTAAGAGAAGCACAATGATATTATCAAAAAAGTTTTAAAAGCTCAGGTGCATAGTATAGGAAACATGTATATCCAAGTACATTTTGGTAAAAATTACAAATTCTTCCTCTCTGCCTAGAATCTTACAAGATAACTAAAATTTAGCAGTTACAATTCTGGTTATTTTGGTTTTGTTACAAAAAAGACAAAACAACCACCAAAATTGCCTTTCTTTCCCCAAGCAGAATTCTATCTTCAAAGTTCTCTGTAAATAAAATTTCTTTCAAACACGAATTTATTTCTCATACCGCTATACCACATCACGATGACTTTCAGATTAAATTTTATTAGATTATGGGATAGAAAAGTCCAAAACACATTTTGTGTCATATTCAAGGAACAAAGTCCATTTTGGAATTTCCAATACAAAGGGACATATTTTGGTCATTAATTTATTTCAGATAGAAAGATTGGATGAGAAATTGAACTTCACACATCTTTTTTGAGTTATATCATAGAATCATAGAATGGCTTAAATTGGAAGGGACATTAAAGATCATCTAGTTCCAATCCCCCTACCATGGGCAGAGATTCTACCCAATAGACCAGGTTGCTTAAAGACCCATCCAGTCTGGCCTTGAACACTTCCAGGCATCGACAACTTCCCTGGGCAACCTGTTCCAGTGTCCCACCACCCTNGGCTGTCCACGTTTCTGTTGATGCAGACTGGGATGTGGTTGGCTTTCTGGGCGGTGAGAGCACACTGCTGACTCATGTTGAGCTTCTCATCCACCAACATGCCTAAGTCCTTCTCCTCAGGGCTGCACTCAATCCATTGTCCACCCCACCGGTCTTTGTGCCTGGGATTGTCATGACCCAGGTGCAGGACCTTACACTTGGTCTTGTTGAACTTCATAAAGTTTGCATGGGCCCACCTCTCCAGCCTGTCCACGTCCCTCTGGATGGCATCCCTTCCCTCCAGCGTGTCAACTGCTCCACACAGCTTGGTGTCAGCAAATTTGCTGAGGGTGCTCTCAATCCCACTCAATCCCAACATCTTTTCCAACCCCTCATAACTACTAAGAAGAAAAAGAAAAGAGAAGAAGAAACTGAGTTCCCTGCTGACCCATTTTTATCTTTCCTATTTTCTGTACCTTGCAGAACTGAAGTTTTTTGCTAATGCATATTTTAGGATGCATAATTATCCAAACAGTGCCATATAGTATAAATCAATACAGGATCAGGCTTAATTCAGCACTTTTGTTAAGATCAGAGGAGTATTGCTGGTATTTTATTTTTAATGTTTGCGTTGAAATATATCTTTTACTTATGTTCAACTACATAAACAGCAGGCTTAACTGAATTTTCAAGCCCTTTGGTTATGAACTGAACTTCTGAATGCTAAATTAACCATTACTATAAGTATTGCTATAAATATGTCTATAAAAACCAAACACTGTTCTTGATTAATAGATTAAACTGAGGCTAAATTGACTTTTTTCTTAATTTGTTTTCTCCATATTAATCTTATTAAAAATACCTCTGAATTTAATTAACATGTAACACATAAATTGTGTTTGGTAATTGACTTAATTTTTTAACTAATTGGTGACATATTAAGTACTCATTTTCCAAGAACACTGTTCATTACCAAAGAATAATAATTCTAGTGAAGAAAATATTCATCTTTTTTGCCTGGGAGATTTTTCTTTTTAAGTTAATTGGCAAATATTTTTGTTGAATCACCTCTAAGTTAGGATTATTATGACCAATCAGTCTGGTTCTCTTACTTCTTATATGTAACTACCAGTACATTATACTTCATTGAAAAATATTAGAGAAGCGAATCGAAAAATTCTGTTCTTAGACAAGTAATTTGTCTTTGTTTAAACAATAATAATTAACAGCCATAGATGCCTGTCTGGTTAATTGTTCAATAAAATTATTTGCTTGTACAAATTAAAACTTTGCCTTTCTTCAAATTGTGGCTTGTTGAACTCATCAACACCTATAGAGACTTTCTTTTTAACTTGTGATGTTATTTAAGAATTATTTACAGAATTGTGATTTCGTTAGGGCATTCTGTTCATGAATAAGCATCTAGTAGAAAACTTACAAAGAAACCTGCAAATGAAAAAAGCACAACAAAAGGTGTCAGAGACACTGAAAATCGTTTGCTGTATTAATGTGTTATTTTTGACAACACAGGACAAAATAGAATACTTTTTCTTCTCAGCTGATGAAAGAAGGACAAATTTCCTTTCCATGTTTAATGTCTGAAATCCCAGTTCTTATCTCCTGTATTATATATAGCCTAAAGACACTGACCTCTCAAATGAGTGAAAAGCATGGATACACCCATGCAGAACAAAGCACAGCATGCAGTTCTACACATCATCTGGTAGATACAGGTGAAACTTTACTACAGGTAATATAGCAATTTGGCTAATGTCAGATAAAAAAAATTATAGGAATGACTTTTGTGCACATGTACAGGTAGATAAACATTAATATATAAAAGTAACAAAAAACTCATTTATTGGCCTACACAAGCTAAAATGTGTTCAGTCTTTCCCCCCCCTCCTTTTTTAACATGAACTTCTGAATTTTATTTTTCTTCTCCTGAAAGGAATTGCATAAACCAGTGTCCTGGTTGCGGCGGGGATGGGGTTACTTTTCCCTGGTATCCCACGCCATGGGAGCCATGCCCACCCTGAGCTGCCGGGGGAGGGGGCAGGGATTCCCAGCTCGGAGCGGGTGGGGGCCTCCCAGGTCCAGTCGGGGAACGGCGGTTCTGTAATCCTGTTTGTCTATTCCTCTGTCCCTGTTATTGTTATTTTCTTGTTCCCTTTGTTGTTCTGTTAAACTGCCTTTGTCTCAACCCAAGAGTCTTGCCTTTTTTCTTCCGATTCTTCCCGTATTGGGAAGACCTGTGTGAGCGGCACGTGGGTCTTTGTTGCCATCTGAGGCCAAACCACAACAGCCAGACAATCAAAGGAAGACTTAGGATAAATACCTTTCAGAAATCCTCAGAAATCACTGAGGTTGCGCACTATATACTGCAGGCTGACTCAGGCTCATATTCTGGTATGATCATCCTGATTATTAGGACACTCTGACTAATTTGAGCAATTTTGTTGTTTGAACCTAAAGTGTTGCTGCCTTTTCCTTGACACTGTATTGAAAACCATGTTCCTGAACAACCACATTGCCTTGGTGTGGAGCATACTTGGAAGTGTCATTTGAGAGCTACATCTGGGATGCTGTTAGAAACCTTCAGCCCAGCTGACCTTCAGAGATTCCAACTGTTAGAAGCATCTTGAAACTGCCAAGATAAACCTTGCAAAGCAACTTGGTTTGCACTAAACCGCCCCACCGTTATTTGACTTCATATCCCCTTGGTCTTACGCTCCCTGGTTTTATGTATGGCTCCTCAGTGCAAAATCAGAGCACAGGAAGGCCACAAGCACCAGCACTGTTGAGCTGCATTCATATCCAAGCCACAAGATGCTGTTAGGTGAAAGAATGGTTAATTTCTGACTAAAAATTACCAGGCTTTCATTGTACAAGAACCATTCATACAGCCCCACAGCCACCATGCTGAAAGGACAACTATGAATACAAAACAACAAAGCTATAAAACCTGCACTTCCAAACACACCTTTAGCAATATTTTGTCCTTAAAGAAATCAAGCATACTAAATCTTTTTGCCAACCAGCCATATCAAACATTACTAGAATATGGTGAGATGACAGTGGACCCAGACAGTCCGAGCTATACTCGTCTGTGTGCCAGAAGCCAATTTTTATCTTGGAAGACACTACTTATAAGCACTTCTCATGCCTGTTCAGCATATTCTATTCTTTTTTCGCTTTCTCACTAAACGTGGGACAGCTGAACCATTTTTTAACAAGCACAAGCACAGACAGAAAAACAGAACACTTCTGGATTGCTTTGCATAAGAGATATTTTCTGTTAAATCTGAATTTGCAGTGTATCTTTCTGGCTGAGTAGTTTCCCTTGTGTCTGCACTATCTTTTTACATCTTCAAACACAGATTTTTTGACCATAAGTTTGTTTTTGATTCAGGATATACTTCCAGGTCTACTGTCCCTCATTGTCCCAGCTATTTATCTTCTGTCTGCTCCATGATGCTCAGCTCAAGAGCACCCTGTAACAGAAAACACTGTGTGACTCATGCAAACCTCATGCACCTCGCAGAGTGCAGGCCTAATCTGGCTCATCACTACCCTTCCACCTCCAGTTAATCGTGAAGATAATAGTTCTTAAATTGCACATCAGTGGATGCACACAATTTTTTCTCTCTCCTGCAGTTGCTGTTTTAAGATCCATCTAAGCAGACACAAAATTTGCCTTTGCTTCTTTTTCATTTTCCACCCCTAAACATAGCTTTTTTGCATAAATCATAATTTCATACATATTATGACAATGTGTCATTATAAAATATTTCATACCTGATGACCTTTGAGTGTTCCTTATTCAAAGATTTATGAAAGCTTAGCATGAGGTGTGTCTAATGAACCCTGTATAAATGCTCTGAAATCTCTCTCCTACAAAGGCTCAAGCAGGTATAACAGTCATTTTTGAAACTCACCCTCAGTCTAAGGTTCTTTGGCAGTGCTTGACAGTTCTCATTTGCTAAATAAAGTACAATGTGCCAATCTGAAATAAATGTAAATAATCACCTTTCTTCCATGTTAATTAAAGTCTGATTAATGCATTCCAGTAGTTGTTGCTGGTACAGTAGCAGAATGCCTTTTGCTGCAAAACCAAAACTCATCTAAATCACGGTTCTGCTTCATCTATTGAACTTTGGTTTCAGCTGTAATGATTGTCTTGCCTGAAAATATTGTCAACCTGATCTCTTGCGCAAAAGAAACTTGAGGAGTAGACACTAGATTTGCAGTTGTCTACCCCATATAAATTCTTCTATTGTAAGGAAAACTGTTGCAAAATTGAAATTGATTCCAAACTCCCTTTCCCAAAGTCGCTCAAGAAAAAGCAGGACAAGTTCTATGAAGCCATTTGGGCCAGGCACCTACCCGTCACATGTGTTGATTACCATTCATAGAAAGTATTCTGAGTTTGTGCCAAAGACTAGATGCTGAAAATTGAGACCAACTGTGTAATTATGAGAGATTTTTAATATATGTTCAAGCTGAAATGTGTCTTTAATTTGTATCTTAAATGAACATTTTCAGTTACTTTTTAATACATATTTTTGTAGAGCTCTACTCATCAAATCTTCCTTTGTGAGCCCTCCAGCAGAGAGACAATGCTCAGGAGTGGAAGACAAGTACTATAAACAAACAGGACTGCCACATGGGAAAGAAAAAAAGTAAGAAAACTATCTTCTAATAATTCTATCCTATAAAATGACTAAACCCTGAAAAGCAAATGAGATGTGAGTAGCCAGAAAGGCAGCCTGGTTAGAAGGGAAAAATTACCAAAGAAAACCAACCAAACAAACAAATGCCTGCCAACCTAGTAACCAGGCCTGGAAACCAGAAACATCCTTCAAAAGTGCAGTTGGCCCCTTTGATTTTCAGATGGGATACCTAGATACTGAAGACATCCTGAAATACCACCGTTAAGTGTGAAAATCCCCAAAAATTTTAACAGGGACTTTTGGATGTGCAAACAGTCTGGGAAAATAAAATTGGTCTGAAAGAACAGAAAATATCATCTGGCTCTTACCCGTGAAAACAGAAATTAATACTGTCTGTGGTCTGGACAATGTGGTTGTGCCCCTCTTATGTCTCTAGGATATTAAAAGGGCTTGATTTTTATCCCAAATGGAGCCACTCTGTCCGAGAATGTCCATGCTGCATGTTCTTTTCCTTTCCTATCTATGTTGAAACCTGCATGAGCTTTCTACAGTATCTTGGGCTGTCTCCAAGGTCACCTGGCTGACTCCAGGCTCTGATGTGGATTGGCTTTGAAGGGAGACACTGTCTGTTGTCATATTGGTCCCCCTTTGGGCCCACTTTTGGGGTTGGGTTGGTTTATTCTTCGCTCTTGTGAAAGGTGGTTGGGTCACCCCCCCGGGAATGGCTTGTCTTCACCTCTGGGGTGGTTTGGCTCATTCTGAAAGCTGTCTAATTCCCTTCATCCTAATATTCTATATCCATACAATTAGTCTATCATAAGTGTATCTGCTGCTATATTGCTGATACGTTTCCTTCGCTAATGATAACTTTGTTAATTATCCTGTAATAGTATATACCTGCAGTAGTATATACCTATAATACTATATACCTACTTGCTTGTTGCTGTTATTGGTTGTTGCTGTAGTATTATTTGTTGCTATATGATTGATTGCTGCTATTATTGACTATTGATAGTAATTTCTGTATGTGTATTTGTATTCACTTTGTCAATCATAGGTATACCTGTTAGTGGTGATTTTGTGGTAGTATACCTCCTTGTGGTGGTTTTTTTTTTGGTATTTGTGGTATTCTGTAATAAAGTAGAAAAATTTAGAGGATAAAAGCCTCCATGTTCTTGCATACTACGCTACCTTACAAACCCACCGTCATTACCTCAAGACAACCATGTCAGTGTAACCTTTTAGGTCATGACAAAATGGTGGAAGAAACTCCACCCACGTGGGAACCCTGCGACCTGAGTAAAGGCTAGGTTAGCTACTATCACCTCACCTCACAGGCTTCTTCTTTTGAGCTACTTGACCCTTCTTGTTTAAAGAAAAGATGTATATTTGTGCAAAGAGAGCATGAATGGTATCTACTATCAGTTAAATGATACTAAATGAATTGCTGCTCTGGCCCAAAATGTAATTTAGCTGTCTGAAAAGGGAGAAGGAAAAAATCAGTCTCATACAGTACCTACTCTTCCCCAAGTGCCATCAAAATAGACTAATATCGACATAAATACGATTATATTGTTTTCTGTTTGTAATTGTTGGTGGACAGGAAACTATACAATGCTGCATGGAAACAGCTTCTTACTAACATTTTCTGATGCTCATTAATTCTTTTTAGAAAAAATCTTTAAATCATCTTTCATATGTAAACTTAAACTTGTCTGTTCTTCAGCCATTGTGATACACTTGCCTGGTTTATTTGAGCCCTCTTTTCTTTCTTGAATGCTGTCATCAGACCATGCCCAATAATACAACACGGTCCTTTGAGCATGCATCCATTTGGACATACAGTGTCACTGTTCAAGGAAGATGCTTCTCTTTTATGACTGAAAATGGTGCATGATTTCTTATTATACCTTCTTGCAATTATATCAATTATTAATCATAGAATATCTCAAGTTGGAACGACAGGGTTCTGAATGGTATGGTAAAATTGTCTCCATGAAGAGGTGCAGAGACCAGCAATTCAAACCACACAGAACTCCCACCTGACAACTCTCATGTTTTGGACACTGTTAGATCAAACAAGATGCATATACAAGAATTAGCTGAGAATCTCTGTTGCAAATCTTGCATTAAAAGGCAAAGAATGAGTATTTAGTTTCATAATATGGGATGATCCATATGTAAGAATAGCATAAAATTTAGTTTTATTGAGGTTCTGAACTTCAAGATGCTATGTTTTTAACAGGAGACTCAGGACCAATGAAGTATATCTGATTTCTGTCTTTATTAATTAATCAGAAAATATTCCTTCAACTGCAGATTGTGAAAAAGGAGGCCAGGAGGCCTATGTATTTGTATAAATCATTGAATGCTGTAACATTTCTTAATTTCGCTGGGGATCACATTTCTATATAAGACTAATAATGTTTGTGAAGCATTATGTTAAATAATATAATTATAGACTAATGCCTTTATGTATTTCATGCAACAAGCATATACACAGCTTCTTTTCAGCAAAAAGGTGTGGTAACAACTAACTATAAAAAGAAAGTGAAAGTCAACAGGACATTTCTGCTGCCCCTCCAAAGGAAAGGTTATCTAAAACATTGCTCTAAAAGCTTGGAACATATTATTCTGTGCTATCAGGGACAATATACAACGTATTTCCGTTGCATTCAACTAAGTCTCTACCAACAAAATGAATTAGAGAGATCAGCTCTTAAACCATTTTCAAAGCTCCGACATACAGTCATCTTGCTAATAGAATAAATGCTTTTGCTAATAGAGGGTTCTAAGCATGATTTTTTCCAGACGCTATGGTCCAAAATTTGCTTCCCAAACACAAGGATGGCAATTTATGCTGAAACTTAACTTCTTTTTCACTTTCCTAGGAAATATGACAACACACTCTTAATATGAATGAGATTCAGTGTCAGAGCTAAGATTTTCATGTTATCCCAAGATAGTAATTTTGTCAGGTTTTGTTTGCTTGTTTTGGAATAATGTATCTAAATACTATGTTTACACCAAGATACATTTATGATTGGCCTGGGTTTATTTTGTTTATTATTCATCTATCTTTTTTCTTTCAATGATACAGAATATTTATGGAAGTTAGTTACACTGCATGTTATTTTTGGTCTCCTTTGACCATGATGTAACAAAAGCAAAAAAAAAAGATAAGTTGCTTGGGTCAGTGAGAATTGCATTAATCATCTACTGTTGTGATAACCTTCCCAACAAAAAAAAAAAAA
>VXBH01001655.1:0-14441 GCA_013400035.1 Rynchops niger
TATATATATAAAATTTACAGATACTTATATATAATAAAATATTCTTTATATACACAAAACCACTTAATGATGACATCTTCAGAACACACACAATCTTTTTCATATTACTCTAACATCGAGTACTGGTTGGTTGGTTGGGGTTTTTCAGCCATCTTTCATTCTTTCCTATCTAGTCTTGTCTTTTTTTTTTTTTTTTTTTCCACCCCAATAAAAAAAAAGTATCTCACTTCCGCAATTTTATAATTAAATTTGAAATCACATAATGCGATTCACTATAGTCTTTGGGACTTAAGCCACCTAATGTTTGACATTGAGAGAGAAATGAAAGCTTTGCTTACTTGCAGTCACTGAACATTCAGTGCTTTCTGCATCCGTAAAACTTTTAACTACAGTAACTTTTAACTACAGTAACCTACACAAATTTCAGCATGGATAAATATTTTATTATTACTATTTCTGTTAATTTTGCTGATATTAATCCACATATATCATTCCACTAACAAATGCAGCTGCCAGTAAAGTAGAACACAGCAACTGTTGGAAGGTGCAGATGCTAAACAATCCGATACAGGAAAATTCTGACTTCAGTAATCTGTACTAATAATGAGATGGGGTTTTTTAATTGCAAAGTTCATGATATTTAGATTATGAAATATTCACGAATACAACAAGACTGTATTTAGGTAGACTTAAATTAATACTAAATGTTGCTAATCTTGCCGAAGAGTAGCTATAGTAATTTTATTATGCAAGATGAAACACAATGTCATATATTGAAATGTGAATGCACATACTTTTATGTCCTTTATTTTCTGTTTCTCAAAATTATCAATGGTTTCCTCTAATTGCCGAGTTGTTCGAGTTGCATCCAGCGAAGCCCTCTGCAATTCACTTTCAGCCTAGTAAAGTAACACAAAGGCGAAATTAGTTGTGTATTTGATACAAAGATATTTGCTCCAAATGCCATGAAAACATTTAAGTCTGGGTTTTCAAAATACTACACATCTGTGTTACTGTATTCGTAAATTTTTTTGTAGCTTAAAAAACAAATAAAGATGCCTTCTACGCCATTGTAACTTTGATCTGAAACATGAAAAAAGCCTAGCTGCAGCCAGTTGGGGAATTCCCACTGCCCTAAACCATTTTCTGTAAAAATAATCTGCTAATTCCACTGAGCCAGCCCTGACACACCACTGATGACCAATGTCTGGGTTCAGGGAATTAACCCAGCACAAGGGTTTACCCTTCAGAAAAGTTAAGGTTTTATTTAAGCTGGTGTAAAGGAGTGCACAGGCCAGAGTGGTGGATGAGTGGAAAAGATCACCCTTTATTTTCAAGTGCAGATCAACCTGCTGCATCTAAAACAAATCTTTTTCAGTGTTGTGCTGAACCTCGTCTTACCAAGTTATAATAAATTATTTAAACAGACAATAGAGCAACAGTTGGAACTAATGCACTTCTCCTGTATCTCAGTCAGCAGACGAGAGTTAATATAATGTTTAGATCCAAAAGCATTTTAGGTATCTTCTATTTTTAGTATTTTTATATTATTAAAATATTTTATAAAAAAACATCTTCAACAGGGCACTGAGAAGGGGACACACCAACCAATCCCTAATGTGTAAATACACGGGTTTTCTTATTTTGTTACTACAAAAAGCATTTTAGATAGATACTTTAATTAGATGTAACTATGAACTGTACAAAAACACACACTATCATTTAAATAAAGATATCGAAGCTATTCTGGTTAAATAAAGTCTGAGAACTGTGTAGTATTACAAAATAATGATGTAAAGATGTAAGAGCTTGCACTTGAAAGACTGCAAAATTTGTATCTAAACTTACTTTATTTTCCATACATTACTGGTCAATAGTCAAGACAGTATTTACTTACAGGCTCTGTCAGTGTGTATCATCAGGAATCTGTTCTGTCCTGGGATGTGGAAATAGTATATGGATCAAGTAATTTTATCCTACGATCAAGACATAGGATTCTTCCCATTTATACAACACTGCAACTTAAGAGTTTCCATTTAAAAAAATGGAAATAGACACCCTAGGCCCAGTTCCCATGATCTAGTTTTTAATGATATGCGCATATGGAAACCTAAGGCGTGCTCTGTCACTGCTTTTTCTTTCATTAAAATCTGGTAACCTTATATTACAAGATTATCAATTTGAAACAATCTCCTTACAAAAACGGCTTAATTGTGTCATAGACACATTTCTGCCATTACTGGGCAAAAAAAATTGGTAATGAACTTTAGTAGTACATAAGGTCACATGGTCATCTCCCTTTCTTGATTTTGCCCAAAACACAGGAAGGAAACATAGAAGAAAAAAAATTTTGTGTATTCCCTATTATTACAATAAGTCACTCTCTGTGAATGAAGGCAGCTGTTACGCATAAGCAGCCATTACACATCCAAATACAGTGTTATTTCTATGATAATAAACTATTATCTTCTTGATCCATCCTAAATAGACGGGCTAGATTTTGTGTGCAGATGCTTTGGGAAAGGAATTTTGTTTATTGTAGAGTGCAATGTCTAAACTTGCAGAACCTGCATAGTTTGCACGATGGCAGTTTGATATTTTCTCTTCTGAAACACTGACCTGTGACTGGAAATATTAGTAAAGGAAAAAATGGCAAAATAACAATTAATATTGATAAAAGAATCTGTTTTCACTTCTACTTTTAATATATTGTGTGGTATTTAACCTCAGGTATTTCAAAACTTCTGTATACTTGGAGACTGCTATTATTATGTTGCCTGAAGCTTCCTGCCATAAGACATGACTTACAGTTTGTTATAGCTTTGCTGAAATTCCAATACCCAGGCAAAAATATTTCTGGATAGCTGTTTGTCTTGGACTGAGGGTTTGGTTATTTATTTATTTAAAAAAATAAAATAAATACGTCAGACAACCTAGGTAGACTATTTCAGAAAAAAAATAGAACATCAATTTTGGCATTTTTATATTAAAAAAACCCCACAACAGTAAAGTTTTCTTTTCAAACTACTACCCCCACATTTTGTAACATGAACTTGAAATCTGGAAGTGAGTCCAGATCCATTGCTATCTGTGGCCAAGGTTGTTTGCTGCTGAAACCTCACAGTTGCTCAAGAGAACCACTGCTGGAGCCAAACAGCTATGCTAACGAACATGGTGAAGCCTCTCTCAGACCTAAAAGCTGACCTGCATACATCCTTAAAACCAAATGAACATACTCCTACTCCCAATACTTTTTATGCATTTTGTGTTGAGCACTTTAAAATGCAAATACGTAGCGTTTGGTACCTTTGGCCACACGCAAAACCAGACTGTACTGAGATTTAATAAGTCTTCAAGCAAAGTCTTTTAAATACAGAAAACACAGGTCTTACATGAAGGATACTTGAGAGTAGCTTAGCAAAGAGAGAAGAAACAAGCTAGGTGCCAGCCATATACCCATGAAATCAACTGGGAATTAGCACAAGAGGGAGAAAAATGGGACCAGTCTCCCTTTGGGGAGAATAGCGTACTGTCATCATTTACTCGCTTAATTGTAATGGAAGAGAACTCTGCATCACACCTCAAGTGCCAACCCTATGGCTGACATTTTTGTGTCTTTATTACACAAGGAACTCTAATTAGTCATCACTTGATTTAACCAATATGGTTAATATGAAATGGGAATTCTTTGGCAGAGACCAAAATAAAACACAATTCTCCTAAGTAGCATTTGACCATCATAATCATTTTGTCTCTTTGCAATCCCATGCGCCAGTCACTACAAGATCCTAATTTCTGAAATAAAGTTGATGAAATCTTATAAAGAATAGGACTGCTTCGCTCCTGAGTCCAACGATAAAGTGTAAGAAAAAATAAGCAGCCCATCACCACGAACTTAAATGCAGCATCATAATACATAGGCATAAAGGGACTGAAGTAGAATTGCCTTGATCACCTTTATTTTGGCATTTCCTAGATTCTAATTGCTTCAGAATTTGAAACTTCAATGAGAGTTTAATGGAAATTCTGTGGAGGCTTAAATTTTCTCTCTCTGATACAAAATAGTAAACTGGGGAGGGTCACTGGTCCTTTGAAAGAAGAATAGTCTGTCTGAGTATTCTCCTAGCACAATAACAACTTTTCCTTTCACACTTGACCTCAATGCTGGAGGAAACCCATATCCCATCTAAAGAGCATTCTTCTCTTAGTACTTTCTAAATGCAATAGTTTAATTCCCAAGAAATTCTTATAGCCACTAGAAATACAGGATACAATAATGTGTCGATCCGATGGATTCCGCTGACGTGTCTTTTCCAGTTGAGATAATTGCTTGGCTTCTCGGTTCTTTGCCGTTAAAGTTGCTTTAAGATCATCCTGAAAAGAAAATGTTTTACCCACGTTTGAAATAGATCTAGGATAATAGATTTAGGATAATACAAAACATACTTTTCTTCATACATGCATTGCCTAGAAAACATGAAGAGAACTGCTTTAAACAAAACCATGTTTTACTGATCTTATCCTGTTAAACGATCCCCTGAAAGAGAAGTCAATGGGGACCAAGAGAGTTTAGCACCTTGCACAAGTCTGTAGCACACACTGTAATTTAAAACGTAGGGAAAAAAGAGATTTACAGCTTTTCATGAAAAGTACAGTAGATAGTCAAAAGCTGAGATCCTCAAAGCAGTAAGAAAACAAGCCCATTCCAGGCTTAGCAATGGACTAAAGGCGGGATTTGAACTAAAAAGTGGCATCAAATAAATAGGTAAGAGAAAACCCAAAACAGGCAGCAGTTAAGTACCAATCAGAGGTTATGAAGAACTGCTACACAGAGCTTAAGGTGCCACAGAAAATCCATGGCTGAAAGGGTTAAACTGCATATGTAAATATGCAGTTAGTCAGGTGTTTAAATACATTTGGAACAAAATACATCCTAGTAATGATGTAGCTGGAGAAGATGAAGTTTATTGATATAGAAAAAGCAGAAACTTGATAAATATTTTTGCTCCTCATTTCCAAAGGAGAAGCAGGATGTACTTCTAGGAAGATCTGTGACAATTTAAGAACATACCACTCTCAAATTCTTGTTCATGCTATAAAACTGTGGTTTGCAAAGAGCTTGGCATAGATGGAATCTAAAATTGTCAGTCAGATATTTATCACTCCATTAACCCGGGTATGGGAAATGACATTAATCTTGATGGCTCTAATTTAAAGCAGCAGTACCTTAGAACAAGCAGAAATACAACCCAAAGGAATCAGTCTAACAAAATCCGGGGCAGGAGTTTGCAATGCATTTCAAACCATCATTTCTTCTAAAAAGGCCAGTTCCCATTTATCTACCACTCCAGAAAAGAGTGGATTTAAGCTATTAAAAACTATAATCTTGGGAAGTTGGTTGTGCTCTTTCCCTCAATTTCAGAATTTTAACATGGTTGTAGGTCTCCTTCACCCAGAAAGACATGCAACCAGGAACATGTCTCTTTCAAAGTTCTGGGATCCTGTAACCAGATCACTAGTCAATGGTAAGCACAGAGTGCTGCGTTTTCAATAATAAGTCTGTACATGAGGTGAGGGTCAAAACACACAATTTCTTCCTTGTTTCTGTCCTTACTGTCTGTATGTCCTTGTGTCACTGTCATTTTGCTTCGTCTTCAGGGACACAGGGCTGGTTTCTGATAATAAAAAATGCATTTTTAGCCCATTAAAACTAATTCTGCTGCTGTTCTTTCAAAAGGGAATTTACACCACCTTTAGGGCCATCTGAAAGACTACTGGAAAGTGCTTTCTCCTTTATGAAAACCATGCAGCTGCAAGAAAAGCAACAGTAGAAAAAAAAACTATTTTAATGCTTTACACTTTCAATTTTAAATTAAAGGTAGAGAAAGAGAAGAGAAAAGCGTATTTATTTTTGCCATAGAACACAGCAGTTTTGTATCTAACAGTCACAGCTGCATGTTTAGTGTTATTTAATGACTGGGCCCTGTCAACAGCACAGACTTTCTAGGCCCATTTAAAACAGTCAAGCAGATTTAACACTGTGGCTGAAAGGGTTCTGACTTTCATGCAAAGTATACCTGAGAATGCTAAGGAAACCACTAGAGTTACCATTATAAAATTCAGTATTTTTTTTCTAACGCATAGTGACTTTGGAAATACCTACAGGGACTGCACTGTTCCCCTCTCTACCCCTGTTCCCTGTGGCAACAACAGCCATCATACTTCTCTGTGCTAGACGAAGCCTGACAAACATTTGGTGCTACTGTAGCTATAGTGGTGGAGCTATATACAAATTCTGAATGTACAAAGATAGGTCACAGTTATATACATATTTTGTCTAGGATGTTGAAAAACTGAAAATGGTGCCCCAAAAAACATTAATATATATGCAAAAACGGGGTAAAATGCCATTATGGTGAAAGAACTAAGGTCTACATTTTTAGCTAACTGAAAAGAATGAAAAATATATTTTACTACCATCTAAATACCTTCATCCAGAAAGAAAATAGAGCACCACAGAACTCTAATCTCAGTGGAACATGTAACAAGAACCAAAGATTAGGTGAAGTCTTTAATTTAAAACAAAACACCACAAACTTCAACTAACCACTAACTACCACAAACAGTCTTACATTCCCCTCCAACGTCTTCAGACCAAGATTTGATGTGTTTTTGGAAAACATGCTTTAATTACATCCAAGGAGAAATGGGATGGAATGTAATAGCCAGTGAGATAAATGACAGATGCAGAGAATATAAAATTATTCACAGTCCCTCTGGCTTTAAATTATGAATTCAAGTCACACATAAGAACTCTGGTCAGCCATCTAATTTCAAACTATACAAAAGTACAGCTACAGTCCATCCACCAGGCAATAAGCTGGTGGATCCTCATCACTGTACTGTTACCTGCTTTAGTCACTGAAGTTATTAAAGCAAATCAGTCCTTTCTTCTGCAGGTGGATCAACTTGGTTTTATGATGTCCTGTTTTATATGAAGAAAAGGAACCAGGAACAGAGTTGCCAAAAAGCAGAAAAGTGAAGATTGATATATAGAACAATGAAACAGAAAGAAATGCTAAAATCTTACTGAAGCTGCATTCCATCACAAGAATATTACAGTAGGTTCCACTGAAGCTGCCAAATCCCATCCCAGAGAGCTACTGGGACAGGACATGTGAATGAAACAATCTAATTGCACTAGCAGTTAAATGACAACTCTATTCTGATTGACCTGGGCCTCTTTAAAGCATTTAGTATCACAGGACATTGATGTCTTACCTGACAGAAACAGCAACAGTTCTTTTTAGGTACAGCAGAAAAATAGTTTGTGTACATCCTGGAGCAGGTCCAGTAAGTAGCAGTGAGAACATCCCCTTTATAGAAAGTGCTATAATGACATATTCCACCTTTTTTTTTTTTTTTATTTTTTACTTAATCAGCTAATGTAGTTATAGGTACAGTAGTCTTACACCTAGCACCCTGTGTTAACTTTACATGAGTGACAAAACTTCCTTTTTCACTAAAAATGTCCCAGTGTCTAGAAATGATAACTATAGACCAGACAGCTGAAGTTTTAACCAAGATTTACATTAATGGGGGTGCGTGTGTGTGTGTCATTTAATGGCCTACATCTTTAGTGAAGTCTCTCTTAGTTCAAAGATACATTGATAAAATAGTTAATCTCATCTACAGTTTAAGAATGCTCTTGTACTCCTCGCTGTAGCTAAGATAAACATTATGCAATGCTTTCTGGCACTATGAATGGCAAAGACAACAGAAAATGCCATTCTCTATGGCAAGGGATGACCTGGCTTCAGTTGCTTCTGTCCTCAGCATTTACTAAGGACATTTACATATCTCCAATGCTTCAGAAACCCCAAGCATTCCTGCAGCGTTCTCTGTGTCTCCTCAGAAATGCGATTGTCACGAACACAGGAAACTTGTCTTCTACCCTCAAAATTTATATCCTATAGAATACACTAGGTCAGATCTAGGTCTCACAAACTGGGTTTCAGAACGACTATTAAAATACCAAATTCTAGGAGACGGGCTCTATAGGCTACAACTCTGATAAGGACTACCGCATGTAGTACTACTCAAGTGCAGGATGCATTTCCTTCATGATTGTTTCTCTAACAACCAATTGAGATAGCTATGTGTAAATTCTGAACCCTGTACTCGCTTCTTCACCATATTGAAAAGATACAAGAACAAAAACATCTGAAAAATGCTTGTTTGAGGGGCAATGCCACAATGTACTCAAATTAACCACAACTAACATCTTGTAAGATTTCTGTATTATAAAATACCATCAAATATTGATCATTTTATCTTCCGATTTATACAGATTATGATACGGATATATACATCAAATACAGATTTGAGTTTACAGGATGAAGGCAACCTCCATAACGTATACAAGTATTATGAAGAACTGCTTTCATCCTATAAACTAATACCTGCTTACTAAAGTTTACTTGCTCAAGCTATCCCTCCTGGAGGAAAGAAATTTACAGATACTTTGTGGGAATATTTCAAAACCCTATATACACTGTTTCCAGAATATAGTGAATGAAGAGACCTCAGGTTTTTGTGTATCCTCAGGTCATCCCGATGACTTTGCAGGACAGAGAGGGATTCAGGCCACTACCTATTTATCGGTTTCAAAAAGTATCTTCTACATTATGAGCTTCAATGTAGAATGAAATTCTAAGTTAGAAAAGCTGTTAAAGGCAGCATATAGATGATCCGAAAGCATTACAAATAATTCACCTTTTGGAATTCTGAACAACAACAGCAATAATAATTATTATTAAATAAAAATAATTACATTATTAAAGAAAAAACATCCTCAATTTGCACTATCCAGGAAGTTTCACACTATCCACAATGCTTTTTTTTAGCATTTGCTTGCGCTCCAAGAATTTGAATATCCTTGTCTTCACATCAAAGCCTTTTCCTCCAACATATATACAGCTTCAATTCAGATATATTACTATATAATTTAGTTAGACCAATTATTGCAGTCAGAAAAATCAGAACCACACCCCCCTGCAAAGTAGTTTTCAACTGAGTGGCCAGAACACCAAAATGTGCCTTGTAAGAAAACAGACATTTAACCTACCCTTTTAAGTTTCACTATGGTCCCATAACTTTTCAGAGGTTCAACAACCTTGGCTTCAAGCCTGTCAACCTACAAAAGAAATCACAAGGTCACTAAAATCATCTGCATCTATGGCATGCAGAAACAGAAAACAATTCATTTACTAGTGACTCATCTTATTAGGCATTATAGTCCATATATGCTGAAAATATAGTGGGAGGGAGGTTTTAAAAATATTGCAAGAACAAAATCAATTAAATTAACCAGTAAATCATTTGTATTTCAAGAAGCTCAAGCTGATTTCTAGTGGAATGCCTTTTTTTTTCAATGGCAATATATATAAGGATAAATAAAACATGGAGATTCTAACAACTGAGTACTAAATACATCAAATACTGCATCTTGAATATCTGTAGCTTTCTATCTAAAGTTAAAAGATCAATGTATTTGCTCTATACTTTTTGATAGATTATGGACTAAACCGTCTTTGCTAGGGACTAAATCATCTTTGCTATCAAACACACTGTATGAAATACAATGCTTCTGTTCTTAAAAAGAATGGAAGCAGCACAATAGGTACTGAAAATATTAAAAATACCAATAACAGGTTGTGTAAAATGCATGAATGCTCTCACAGACGAGTACATCTGAATTATTGTTTCAGTTCTCCTAGTTAGAAAAACAGCTACATATGGTCAGACAGGCAATAGGATAAGACCTGCTTGCTTGTCAAAATTGACAATACTGCTCAAGTGGCCCTGGCATAAGCTGCTGATGACTTTGGACCATCTGGCCCATCGCTGTTATGTCCACATTAGGACAAGGTGCATACCTCTACTGGGAAGGGACAGACATCACACTCCCCTCTGAACTGGAAGTCACCAGCCAGCCAAAATCTATGCCGACTGAGCAAACATTTCTCCTGGACTACAATCTACCAGGGCACTGTCAAACAATTTCACTTAAACTACCAATAGAATGGAATGGAATAGGGCAGTAAGGCTCTAAATGAAACATATGATGTAGACATACCAAATAACCTGCCCGTCTTCCTTGCTTACCCTTCCACATGTTGTGAAAGTACCTCACACCTCAGCATTTATATATCTAGCACTGCAGCTGAAGATGAGAAATCGATAACTCTTATAAGCTATTTTTCTCTTGCCCACATTGTCAATACGTATGAAAACTGTTAAACCTAATGCCCAAAAGAAACAAGGCTGAGATTAACTACGAGCGAATAAGTACTTGATTTAAAGGCTAGAAGCATCTCTTTTCCTTTGCTTATTCTGCCTTTTCTCCTTCAAAGGGCAATGGTGATTTGGGGACAGGCATGGTAGGAGGATGTTGGCCAAATGCCATTTTTTAAAAATACACTTAGAAATCGAAAGATGACAACTCAAGTTGTTAGATAGGTACCTTGGAATTACAGATTCATAGTTTAAAGGTGAAAATGGACTGAGAGATCATGCAGTCTGACTTCACATGCATCTTTGGCCATAACATAAATTTGCCCTATTAACAGAGGGATAAATTGCTGTTACACACCAATTGAAACATAAGGATCTACATGTGGCTCAGCTGGAGCCAAATGCATAAGAATTTACAGAAAAAAATAAAAATCACTCTATCCACACCCTTGGATTTCTTATTACTTGTTAAAAATCTGACCCTAAATACACTGTTAAAGATCCATGCATATTTCTTGGTTTTCACACCCTCTATTTAGACTATAGATATCTCATAGATTAACTACTTTTAAAAGTTTTTTTTTTCTACTTTGCTAATATAGAAAGACTTGCAATGCTTCTTTTTTTTTTTTTAAGAAAAAGGTCCTATCTGAAAATATCAAGAATGTCAACTACCTTCATCTCTTTTTTAAATTATAATGGCTCTTAGCTTTTCAAAACTGTAAGTGGGCATTTTCTATGCACTACTGAAAGAACAGATATGTACTCCAAAACCAGGTTGAGTACAAGTGAATTAATTCATTTTTTCTTCAATCTCAGCATTTGAAATTCTGGATCATAAGTCACAGTTTGACTGGCCCCGCATATAAATGTGTAAGTGGCATAAACACCTTTCTTTACACTCTCAACTTATCTAGCAGAAATGCAACTGTATTGTCACACATGTTCCAAATCAAATTTGTACTTTTCATGTTGAACTACAGACTTATGAAGTCTACAGTGGTCCCCAACAGCACCTCAGAGGGGCTGTCAGTGCCCAGTGAAGGTTTCCAGTTAGCATCCTCTCCCATACTACTTCTGATAGCAGACTCAGCAAAAGGGAAATGACCGATTTTACCTCCACTACCTTGAGACAACTCAAGTCACAAAACTAAAAGAACACTTTATTAACCATAAACCATAATCCAAAGTCTAAGACCAATAAAAGATTTGCTCTGTCTCCAATTCTGTGAGTGCTCATACGGATAGTTTCACTGACTTCAACAGGACTAATCATAGGCAGTTTTCACTAAAATTATTAGCAGAGTAAATGATAAATGCTTTGGCAGCCTATCCTGCTCTGCGACTAATATATTTAAAAGTGGTTTCTCCCATGTTTCTGTCATGTCTGCAGAATATATCTTTCCCCTTTTAATCACAGATAAGTAACTGAAAAGTTCAGATGGCAAACACAACATGTACAGCTTTAATTTTGTACCTCTGCCTGGCGATAATCCTGAAGTCTGGAAAATTCATCTGCAAAGTTTTTCAGTCCAACTTTTAAGTTTGGTGTCTCTGTGGCTGCATATGCATATATTTCATTTACTAGAAGATCTGCTTTGTCTCGTAGTCTGGCAGTTTTACGTACATATCCAGCAAATATTTGGCACAATTCACCAAAATGTTTTTCCACATTTGAAACAGCATCTTGTATTTGTCTAGTCTGATTGTCCCTAGATACCAAAGAAAAATAAGTGAAAAATAAGAAGGGGACAAATGTTTACAACACATACAGAAGAAAAACTATCATACTATGAATAATTTGTACATGATTTGGACATTTCATTTCAGTGCAAACCAGAAATCTATTCTTAAAAAGATAATATTATAACAGCTGATTCATAGGTGCTTATTTATGAATGAAAAACAAAGAAATAAAAAAAGCAGGATTTATACTTAAAGATCCAATAGCAGAAAACCCAAATCACAAAAATCAGTTCAGAAGTTTTCTTCCTGCAGTTAAGCAAAAGCTCACTATTATTGTTAGTATTAATTACTAACATAGTGGTGACACTGGTAGGTCTCAAACAAGACTGGGTCACGCAGCTTCCTCCAAGAGTCTACAATCTAAACAGACAAGTCAATGGTTGGAGAAATTAGGCAGCACAGGGCAAATCTGTAAAGGTATTAAATGTTCTTTAAATTGTGAACAGGTACCAACCAAACCGCTCCTGTTCAGCACTACAGTGGATAAATATCCCTGTAAATTAGAGAAGAAAAGTGAATGGACACAAATACAAAGGGGAAACTCTAAAAACATAAAGGACATTCATCACACCAACAAGTTATTTTCTTTTTAATTATAATACTGTAATTCAATTTTTTATTTCAACCAAATGCCTGTATGTTTCATTATTAATGATCTAGATAAGTTATTCTGAATTTTTAATTAATATTGATAATTAATTGATATTTTGCTTCCCTATTCCTACACCATTTGATAATCTTGCTTCAGTGATACTATTAAACCAAATCAGGGTCAGTGAATTCATGCCAGTTGTTGTTGATCTCACTGAATCAACTATGGGATAATTTATCTAACAGTAAGTGCCAGATAGTGGGTCCTAAGAAGTCTCCATGGTCTACATGAGGTGATTCATGTGAAGTGTGGAATTGTCAACAAGAGAATTCACTCGCACCACTGCCACGGTGAGGAACAGAAATGAAAACTTCCTTCATACCCTTAAGCTATCCCAACTCCAAATCCCGATGAATATTTAAATATTGACTTAGTATCACAACACATGAAAATCTGAAAAACTGGGAGAAATGCAATTCTTTAAGACTAAACAACAGTGCAGTCAATTCAAATAAAGAACACCTTTATTCAGGAACTCTTCAGGAAAAATATTTCAGGACAAAGTTCTGCTATAGGCAAAAACCCAGTTGTGTTGCTTCACGGCAAACAATCTAGAAGACTGTTCAAAAGAGATATTGTTCAAAGAAAGAAAAAAATTCCAAGTACGTTGTTCAGTCCTCCAGGACATGCTTGAGCATAGAACCATTTGAATAGGAAAGGTGTCACCCAGCATGTGGGAAAGTAACAGTCTCATTACATACTAATAATCTGATAAAATCTTCAGTAAAAGATACATCTCCTTTCGTGTTTTATTGGAAGAAAGTGCTCCTCTCCCAGGGAGAGGCCTTAAGCACGTTTCCTCACCCACTCTACAATTTTGATCTCACAGTACTGCCATGCAAATAACAGTTTTGCGACATGAACACTACATTTCCTTAGACGGGGGTGTGAAAAGTTTGGGTTTTTTTTCCTTCCCCTCCTAATTAGTTGTGACTGCTTAGAGGCCGCCACGAAATTACCAGCGAAGAGGCCCGATTAAATCGGCAAGTCTTCACTCCGCCTCTGCGCAGCACACTAAGCCTGGTAAAAGTTTTGCGGCCTTCACCTGAGGAAAACAGGGTTGGATCCCCTACCCCCGGGGAGGTTAGCTGCTGTAAGGGGGGTCTGGGCCCCGCATCGCCCCCCGAACCCCCCGCACTCCCTGGGTACCCTGACTGCAACCGGGCCGCCTCCTCCTCCCCTGCCCAGCCAAGCCAGGCGACGCGGCCAGCACCACTTCCCCCCCCCCACCGCCCAGGACCAGCCCTCCGGGGGACGGGCAGCGACCCGCAACAGGCGGCGGCGGCACCGCGGGGCTTCCTCTGCCCCGTTACCTGGCGTCCAGCCCGCGGCCCAGCAGCATCATGGCGGCGGCGGCGGCTCGGCGGGAAGGAGGGCGGCGCTCCGCGTGCGCTCGGTTTCCATGGTCACCACCCGCCGCCCGCCCCGGCCCGGCCGAGCCCGCCGCCTGAGGAGCGAGCGCCCGCCTTTCCTTCCCCGGGGCTACCGCAGAGGGGACGGTGGCTTCGTGAGGGGAGACCGCCAAGTACTGCTGGCGGCTCTCGGGCACCGGCTCCCGCCCGCGGAGCAACACCGTCCCTCTCGGAGGCCCGAGGGCGGTGGGGCTCCGAGTCCGGCGGAGGGCCGCCTGCGTCCGAGCTGGGTGGCCCCGGGAGAGGTGCGGGGCCAAGGCCCGGCCCGGCGCAGGAGCAGAAAGCAGGAGGGCTCGAGCCTATCCTGTGAAAAAAAGTAAAATCAAAAACCTCTT
>VXBH01001655.1:14465-76272 GCA_013400035.1 Rynchops niger
TTGGTAAATGCTCTTTTTTTTGCACATCGAGGCTTGGCAAGAGTAGCAGTCCAAGGCTAAGCGGCCCACCAGCCTGTCACCTCACCTCTGAGGGAGAGATGCTGAGGTTGGGCAGCCATGAGGGAAACACCCCGTGGAATACCAGGAAAGGTCTTTAGAAAAAGACAAGCCCTTCCCCCTCCCATTTAAGCCCACTCCCCCCAAAGTCCCCTCTCTGTAAAGATAATACATTGGGAGTGTGACTTAGGGACTGTGTGGGCATCGTCCTGTCTCAGGGCTGAAGAAGGAGGCTGCTGGCAAAGTCCCAAAGGGTTGTTGTGTGAGAAATGCAGAAAAGGCTCTTCAAGGAGGGAAGGTGGGAGTTGTGTTGTGTCCCGTACAAACCCACTGGAAAACACAGCAAAGCACAAGACCTGAGTACTTAGACAAGTGGTCTTGCCTGAGCATGTCAACAGGAACTGATTTAGTTAAGACTTGTTTTTTAACTTTTCCTCATTTTTATTCTGTCAAGAGTGGATTATTTAGATTACTTAAACTAAAGCTTTAATTCGCCTAAAGCAAACTACTCTTCAGATAATGGGGATCTATTTTGATCTATTTAGTGGTTTGCACCAACTAAGCTAAACCAAAATGTGCTATTTTTCCTAAGGAAAATTTATGAAATAAGTTGTAAAACTCGCCCAGAAGGTTTGCAGCCCTTAAGCACTTAGCAGACTAATACATCTAATCCCAAAATGTCCTTCAGAGGATGCAGGGGTGAGAGGCCAGCTGGTACCTGAAGGTCTTAACTTCGAACTGCAGGCTTGAGATGAGGGGCTATAATGTTTATAGTTAAACCAACCCACTATTAATAATCTAATCAACCAGTTAAATGACTCAGCTAATAATGACATCACTATTACTACTGTGCAATTCTGTAATTTCTCACACTGTAGCAAGATCGGAGTTCATCACGCTTAAATCTTATTCGTTACACACAACTACCGCTGAATTACAGCTGTATCACCCGTCTCTCCACCATGTCACACTGCTTGTTATAGGAGTGTAATATGATCCATCTCTGGATGTGTTTTTTTGGGGGAATTTTTTCCCCCAAATTCCACTTCAATTATCTAGTTCATTGGTCTGCATACTGTTTACCTTGCACACTTTCTGAGACATACCATTCCATTTCAATCTCGATTCCTCTACCTAGCTCCAATTAAGTCTAAGTACTTTATCATATATGCAAATAATTGACATACCAGAGCAAGGCTTATCCTGTTAAATGTTTTGTTTCGGGTTTCTTTTTTTGCCCCACTGTTTTTGTGCTCACATAGCCTCCTGCTCTTAAGTGCTTAATTAGAAATCATTGACCTTGACATGTTCTTTGGACAATCTCCTGGTCTTCTGCAGTGGTCTTGTCCCTTCACAAGGCCCTGTACCGCAGCAGGACTTATAGCTCACAAATTGTAACCCATTTCTGTAGCATTAAGAGCTCTGAAAGTTGAAAACATCTATTCTGCTACTTAAAGCATGTTTAGACTTGGTCACCCCAGAAAGCTCGAGCAAAGCAAGTATCAGAATACCCAGAAATTCTTAATTAACAGCAAGATGGTATAGAACGTATGAATTACTATATAAACAGCATAAGAAGAAGTACAAAGTTATTTGCTTCAAATTACAGGCCAATGAGATGCAGAGACTGACACTTAATGAGAGTAAAAGACTTTGAAAATAAGGAAAAGTTACTTGTGATTAAAATCGAAGAAGCAATTGTCACTGGAACAAGACACTAAAGAGGGATGACAGCTCATCTTCAGCTATTGCAAACTAAATATACTTCAGTCCTGAAGTACGGGACTTGGCATAGACATTAAAAAACTTAATTTGTATATGCTGATTTTGCACATGACTTGACTTAATAGTTCTTAATATGATGCTGCAGATAGTCCTGGGATGTATGGCCCGCCAGCTCCAGCTGCACATGGAAAGTTGAAAATAATGTCATGAGAGCCTGTTGAAATTTTGAGTCATCAGAGAGTGCATGAGAGCGCAAGCTGCATAAGTCATGGAGTGGAAAAATATTTTTGTACTATGATTTCGAAATAATTATGGAGAATGATGTTGAAAGTAATGCCAAATTTCCTGCTCATTACTTCTAAGTAAGTTTCCAGAATAACATACTAAAGATGATGGCATCTTATAAATGACAAATTCCAAAGATAAGAAAGCTCTGACATATCCAATTGACAGTGTTTTCCAATATTCTTCCAGAGCATAAGCAACAGAGTCCTCCTGACTTAAATGAACTTGAATAAATTCTCTGTACTATTGTGTTGAACAACACTATAAAGCTCCATCAGTTTTCAGCAGCGGTGAAGAATTGCCTGTCATTGCGGGGTAGAAAAAACAGGGTATGCATGAGTCTGCGGAAACTTCAAGAACACAAACTGGGATACAATTTCTTCTGTAATATTTAGGGAACAGTTCAGCCATTGTTAAAGTAGAGCCATTTTTCTGGGTTGGAATTTCACATTTCATCAATGAGTTTGTCCTAGTTATATGCGCAAATACCAACAGAATATTCAGTCACTTTCATTTAAGTTAACTGAGGTTAATTTATATGGTATTACAACAATTACAACTAATCCATACAGGTCCAGAGGTGCTTCCGTGCACTACAGTTTATGTGATTAAGTCTCTGTATGTAACTGATGAGCTTCCTATATGTTCATGTGACTACTTCGTTTCTCCTAGTTTGTTTTGTAACTTCAGAATTTTTTTTACAGTCTTTAAACTTTTTTTGTAATTTTCCATTTTCACATCCACCTGTGCTATCAAATCCTATTATATGTATAGAAAGGCAATCACTGTAGAGCTTGTATGCCAAATAACATTAATTTTAGCATACAAGTTTAGCTCAGAGTGGATTGGGGATTGTTCTTTAAGATTTAATAATTTCAAGTGTTTTCTTGTGCTGCAACAGTACCCCTCTTCCTGCTATTTCACTTCTTTGGGTCTGCCGTTCCCTTACTTAATGGAGGAGCTAGACCACCTCTTATTCCTCGCCTTGTGGTTTCTCAAGAACAAGAGTCCACTTGTGGGAACCATCCTTCCCTGATGCACAAGTCTCCAATACCAAGTTCCAGATATCTTAATTAAAAATCAGTTTGTTTATTAGGGAAAGAATTGACAACATAATTAGAAAAACAGTAAAACATTGTTTCCTCAGGCTAACAACACCCGTAGGCTGGTATAACCTTCTGTCATCCATTTTGTCAGTATTGCTTAGAGCGCAGAAGCCTCTTGATGATTTATGCATTTGCCTGTTATGTTCTTAATTCTTTAAATGATCTTTGGCCACTGTCAGAGGTAGGGTGATGGGCTAGCGGGATCTTTGATCTTGTTCAGTACAGGCACTCAGGCTTTTTTGGTGTTATGTTTTTTTATAAACTAAGAGGAGTTCTTTTGTTTGCTTCCTTGCTTACCTTTGGGTAAGTATTTCTGCTCCCGTGCTTCTTTTTATGCAAACTGAGTTCAAAGGCAAAATGCAAAATATATCTGGAACATGCTGCTACACAAGTTTGTTTGATGTCTCTTGTCTTGTCTACCTACTTGAGGGTAGGAAGGCTCTACAGAGGGACCTGGACAGCCTGGATCGATGCGCCAAGGCCAACTCTATGAGGTTTAATAAGGCCAACAGCCGGGTCCTGCATTTCGGTCACAACAACCCCAAGCAACACTACAGGCTTGGGGAAGAGTGGCTGGAAAGCTGCCCGGCAGAAAAGGACCTGGGGGTGCTGGTGGACGGCCAGCTTAACATGAGCCAGCAGTGTGCCCAGGTGGCCAAGAAGGCCAACAGCATTCTGGCTTGTATCAGGAATAGCATGGCCAGCAGGAGCAGGGAAGTGATTGTGTCTCTGTACTCGGCACTGGTGAGGCCTCACCTCGAGTGCTGTGTTCAGTCCTGGGCCCCTCTGTACAAGAGGGACATTGAAGTGCTGGAGCGTGTCCAGAGGAGAGCTACCAGGCTGGTGAGGGGTCTGGAGACCAGGTCATATGAGGAGAGGCTGAGGGAGCTGGGCATGTTTAGCTCGGAGAAGAGGAGGCTGAGGGGAAACCTCATTGCCCTCTACAGCTACCTGAAAGGAGGTTGGAGAGAGGTGGGTGTTGGCCTCTTCTCCCAAGTGAATAATGCCAGGACCAGAGGAAACGGTCTGAAGTTGCGGCAGGGGAGGTTTAGGTTAGATATTAGGAGGAATTACTTTCCTGAAAGAGTGGTCAGGCACTGGACCAGCCTGCCCAGGGAGGTGGTTGAGTCACCATCCCTAGAGGTGTTTAAGAAACATGTAGATGTGGCACTTCAGGGCATGCTCTAGTGGCAGAGCTTGCTTGTAGGTTGTTTGGTTGGACTCGATGATCTTAAAGGTCCTTTCCAACCATGAAGATTCTGTGATTCTGTCTTCAGTGGTTTGTCAGAAAGTAAGGTTTTGTCTCAGTTTTGTGGCAACTTTTAATACCATGTAACTTTCAGACTTGTTTCTCCTGGATTCTCATTTATGTAGCAGGATCCTATCTCCCCAAGTTGTTTCCCCAGTCTAGCTGATCTACATTGTTTCTGGTATGTCATTAAGACCTACTGCTTAGGTATCAACAGATGAAGATGTTCTATTTTGACACTGTTTTCTGACGTTTGATTCTCTATTTAAGGTAATCACATTTGCTGTGATGCAGACCATGATAGCAGTTACGTGTAGTGCGTACTGATTCATGGGCCGGGAAGGCATTGGAAAACATCTTGTTTTCTGGATCTGCAGCCTAGATGATTCTGAGTGTTCTTTTTCATTAGCGTCAACAAATGGTACTCCAGTTATTGTTGGTAGCAATGTAGAAATCCTAGATTAGTCTGTCAAAGTGTTTTACTGAAGCCTGCTCGAGGTTCCTGAGCCGTGTAGGCACATTGTGAACGTTGCTGAAGACGAAGAGCCTATGCCAATCTATGTGTGCTGCTGGAAAGACAGGGCAGAGGGGACTCTTGAAAGGAGACTGTTATTGCACCTCTCCATGGGAATCTTTAGTAAGAAGCAAAAGATATATTTGAAATTAGGGTATAGATGGTGAGGAAAAGGAGCTTTGGAGTGTTGGCCTGCTACTTGTTCTACTGCACCGTCCCTTGTCCCTTCAGTGGCTGTAGCACTGAAGCAGCCTGCTCGGTTTTCTGGGGCTCTGATTGATGAAGGTAGGCAGTGAAGCCAGGCTGTTTTGCTGTTCCCCACAGGCTAGTGCCAGAAGCAATCTAATCTGCCTTTTGCTTTCAGATAGCTGTGATAATACACATATTAATTAAATAGACACTTGCATTATTAACATAGTACATATTTTTAATTAGTAAATAGTTATTTTCCAGCCATATTTTATTATTGGAATGAGTATGAGTCAACAAGAACAAGCAAGTCAGAAATATTCTTTTTCAATATCATATTTATTAAATTGCAAAACTAGTGGCAAGTCACTTTGCTGCCTGAGAAGCAGATTGGAGAGTAAGGAATTCTTTGTTGCCCTGTTCAGCAGGTAGGGAATTTCTCCTAGATCCTTCACAACCAAAGTGAGTGAGACTGGAAGAGTGGTGAGATGGATGGAGCTCAACTTTTTGGACCAGGCACCTGCAACACATACCAGGTACAATAACTTTTGTGGAAGTTTCTTCATATCTTCTATGCCACATTCATACTGGTAATTGTGGCAGAATTCCTGAATGATGTCTATACTGCTCTTCAGGAATGAGATTCTAGGCAGGGCATGGTTCTAAATTGCTTGTCATATAAGCAACTGCTTCCCAGAGATCCCCACACCAAGTGCCAGGGCTTGGCTTATGCCCTCACTGTAATTACTAGCTTGGTACTGGTAATGGAGCAGGCTGGTTGCATCCATACAGTGTACCTCAATGTCTCCTCTGGGTCTCTTGCAGCGCCACTGTGGCTGAAATAATGCAAAGGCATGAAATAGCACTCCTGAGTGCTTTTATAGCATGGAACTGAGGCTATATATGTCCTGGGATGTGGTTTATAAGATATTTGAGGCGCAACAATTGCTGCAATAATGTTGAAGTATGGTAGAGAACGGAGGGAGTCATTTGCAGAGTGAACACAGCAAACATGGTGCAGTTTCAACCAACTGACTTTTGTGATCATTCCCTGGAGTAAGTTGTTCCCAGCACTGTGCCTGTACTTTGTCTGAGAGAGAACAATTTGGAACTGCCAAGGGTAAGGGAGTGATAAAACAATTAAGCAATACTTGGTTTTGTCTCATGGCCCTGTAACATTTAGCAGTGTAGATATACCCAAATACTCAGTTATACTCAGAGGGTCTCTTACAGGTGCACCCAAGGGCTCTCTCGCAGGTTTGCTGTCTACATGAACTGCAGATCTAGTCTTTTGGGCAACCTTGGATTTGCTCTCAGAAGATTATAAGTATTTTATAAAGCTTCAAAAGGAAGTTGATAATGGGTTTCGTTTAAGTCCATGACAGTTCTGTCATTAGCAGTAGGAAGCAAATTTTATCCTTAGCGAATTGTTTTCCTCTTTTTACAGTAGTAGTATTCTTTTCCCAACAAACTGTTGTATGAGGAATATTTTCTGCCACTGAAGTGTCAGCCTGCAGTGAGCTCATGCTGAAGATACTGGTATGTGATAACAGCTACCACTTGGTGGCATCCGCTCCATGCTTTATTTAGCTTGAAAACTCCACAGCCAGCAAGCTGAGAAAACGTTCTGAGTTCCTAGCTTGACATTCTTTATGGTTATTTAAAATACTTAACCTTACACTGGTCTTGATTGGTATGCTCAGGGCTTGACATGTGCACGACCCACCTTCTGCTTGTATTTTAGTGTGGAAGTATACACATTTACTGACCTTGCGGTTCACTCAAATAATCAAAGTGATTCAACTCTAGCTTTGTCCTGTTCTTTGGAAGGCTGTACAACTATTTTTTATTCACAGAAAACCTGTTTAAGCTCTTGGACCCTTAGTCCTGACCTTGCCGTCTACGTCAGTTTAAAACAAGCTTTGATTTTAGATAAATCAATCAGAAGCAAAAATAGCGTAGATCTGCTTAGGAGGAGAGTGTACTTGAAATGAGGTCTTCAGTCTTTGATTCAGCTTTTCAAAGGAAAAATATTCAGACTTATTCTGGAAAGGGTGTAACATTAGCATTACTAAGAAATTAAGGTTTATGAGGAAATGTAAACACCTACAGATTCACTTTGCCTAATTTTTGACATTTAAATGAGACATCAGAAATATATTTCATCACCAAAATCTTTATTTGGAGATTTCTCTCTGTCTCTAAAATTGTCTGTGGCACAACAGTCTTGTTCAGTTTGATTCTCATGAGTACCTGACTTCAGATTTGAAGTTGCAAGCCCATCCTCCTTGTATTTGTTGTCAAAGTACTGTGAAAAGAAGCAAGATAAGATTTTTTAAAAACGGTTCATAAATAAGAATAAACCAGATCTTTGGTAGCTTAGCGCAGATATCCTTAAGTGGACAGTGTTGTCTAGTCTTATATAAGGAGAACTGAGAACTTTTGAGCTGTTCAAGACATGGCCTGCAAGTCCTTGGTCACTTTGGGGAACATAATATAGTCATGAGCATGGTGTGAGATCTAAATAAATAGCATTTGGCAGCCTGTGGAATGATACTAGAACAATATTTCTACTTTGGAATATTTCACACATAATCCAGTTGTGATGGTAGTGAAACAACAACAAAAAAATTGTATACTTGACATCTAATTGCATTATGTGATGATAATTGAATGGTAGATGACATTTGAAACTTATTAATTGCTTTCATACCTAGATTTTTTGACTTCTGCTTGGAACTGAGGTTAGAAAGTTTGAGGGTTCTTTTTTTTTTCAATTTAAAAGAAATTTTGTTAGCCATTCCGAGGTCATTGAAGAGTTGGTGGAAACCGGACACTTCCCAGCACTTTTTAGACTTTTTTTTTTCCTACTAATGAAACCAAAATAAAATAGAACAAAAATTTCTAAAAAGTTGATAATCAAATAGTTATTAATAAATGAGATCACTAGTACTTTTGGAGGCAAAGAAAAAATTAACTATTAAAACATTGCACATAATTGAAACTTGCTGACTTATTTTGTGATTTTTTTTCAACATAACCTGGTGAATCCCCCATTCCTCTGTGTGGTGGAATCACACAGAGTGGTGAGGGTTGTGCTTTAAAAAATGCAATAATTTTTTTTTTTTGCTAATTTAATTTTTATGAAACAGGATAAAGAAATAATCTGAGTTGATTTCTTCTTGGAAGTTAAGTCTGTTTGATAATTCCAGGAGCAATATGGGACCCTGTTCCACGTTTCCCCCAGAATAATCAGTCATGTTATCAAATGACTGTGAATTCAGAGAATGCTTCAAAATTCTCAGTAGCTCATATTTCATCTCATCTCTCTGCTCCTTCAACACTGCCCTGCATTGTTGTTATATACATTAAAAAAATTACAGCTAGGAACAGAACAGGCCTGTATTGAAGAAAACCAAAATAAATGCATCAGTCTGCTTCTAGAGGGCAGCAAATGACTGTGTTTTAGCCACAAGAGAAAACACAAAATTCTCATTTCTGCCAGAAAACCAAAGGCACAATCCAGTATCTTGTAGTTAATGGCAAACTTCCCATTTTCTTTGAAGGGAACAGGATCGAGCCCCTGTTGCTTTCCTTGCTGTCTTCCCAACCCCACTTTTTAAATGGATAAGTATTGTGCATAAAATACATTGAACTCCTGCTGTAAGTTGTCATTGTTTTAAATAGTGAGCTATGGATGCAAACATTATGGTTTTTATTAACATTCTGAGGCCACAATTCATTTGATATAAAAAAGTACATGACGTAATTGTAATAGCATTTATCTAAATATTAGCTCATTGGGTTTTTTAATCTGTTTTGTTTTGTGGTATTTAAAGGAATGTGAATAATTTTTTTTCTCTGCCCACACATGGCAGAGCATAGCGGGGTTGCCCTCTCTTTTGGAAAAAAACTACTGATAAATTCACAAGTGTTGCCTAATGCAATCAAACAGAAGAAAGATGGTAAACAAAAGTTTTGTTTTAAATGTAATTCGTTTTTATTTATGTATAGGTTTTTCTATAGCCCTCCTTACCATAGCACTGGTATAGTCACATGTAAGCTTATACCAGTAGTGTAATATAAATGGTGATAAATTGCCTAAACATCTCGTAACTATTATTTTTTTCTTGGTCAGCCATCTATTTCTATAGAATTTATTCTAACTCTGTAGCCCCTGTGAAACCTTCAGCTAGACTTCCTTTTCTCTCAGAAAAAATACACAATTTCTTCTCAAAATTACATTAGTCAAATTTGTGCAGAGCTAGAGAAATGGCAACTGGTCAGATAGCAGCTTCTTTAGAGAGTGCGTCTTTATCTCTTTATCTCTTTGTCCCTTTGCTTAGGAGGAACTTAAGTGTTGTGCTCCACATACCTAGGGAACAATCTGGCTGCAGATAGAAGCTGATGGAATTGTAGAGCTTCTCTAATGTATGATTTATTCCTCAAGGCTACCTATGAATGTAGAAGGCTGAACACAGCGCGGTTTGGTACATTCCGATAATGCAAAATCTTCACTGTTGGCTGGGAACAGAGCTCATATATCCTCTGGCATAAAGGGTATTTTTACCAAGTATCAGAGTATCAGAAATAAGTCAGTGTAACAGAATCAGGCTCCGACTGTCACAATTTCAATGCTATGGAGATCAAGAAATGGGATTGTTCCAGTACAGACCAAGGAACTCTTGGCTGAGAAACATCCCAGAGCATCAGGTTGGATGCCTTTGGTTGAGGGAGAGCCATCATGGATCGTGTTCACGGCACCCTTGCCAATGGTGGCCTTTTCTGGGGGACTCCATTCCTGGATGGTGCTCGGAGCCCAGAGCCATGGGGAGGAGGATGCGTGCTGTAAACCCTGGCTCTTCTGGAGTCTAATGAAGCTTACAGCTATTTTCTTTGTCTCAGAGACAGTCCTCACCTCTTTCACCAGTGAATGAATCTGGTGGCAACCCTGGTGCAAATCAGATCTCATCTCAATTGCGTTTTTTAAAATTGCACTGGAACTGCCTTTTCCAGGTCTCCATTAGTTCTTGCTCCATTTTCAGTGCTGGTCCTGGATATCTGTGTCTGAAAACATTTACAGTTCTGATTGAATTTTCTAATAGAGACAAGTCTAAAGAGTGATTCTTACCATAGTTTCAATTTTTCTTTTCAATGGTTATGAATAAAACATCACGTAAGGGGCGGGGGAGGGAAGCTTTTGTTGTCTACTTCTGAAGTGTACAAAGGGAACATAGAATATTCTGTGTGACTTACTGCCTGAAAAAAATCACAGCAAGGCTTCTAGAAAAGTTAACAGGTGGAATACTTTAGCTAGATATGATATCTTTGAGATGCCTCAAACAGGGAAATACTGTAGAATTTTGCACCCATAAAAAAAGAGTTTTTGTTCTTCTCCAAGGTTTATGTTTATTTTTTGTCAGTCTGCGTATCTAGAAATGATGACGTTTGCAATGCAATAGTTGTTTCTCGGAATAATTATTCATTACTCATTTCTGAAGTATTTGCATGGATACTGGCCCACAGCATGCTGTAGTTTAGGCTACTAAAAGTATTGCTTCTTGGCTGCTGACGTCTTCAGCATATGGTACTTTATTGTGTTGGCCACAGAAATGTTCTATAGTCCTGCAGTAGCATTGAGCGTGGTTCTGTGGCTTTCAGCTTTAATTATGCTTAATAACATAATACATATACATCAAATTACGTTTCCCATATTTAAAGTGTGGTTCTACTCTGAAATGTGATGATTTTAAAATGATAGTAACTAAATCAATAAATAAGATCCTTGTGCTAGTCGAATCATAACTGACTACTAACAAAAAGAAATTTCCCTATCTGCCCTTCTCGTAGCAGGGAGGAGTCAGTGCCCTGGCATAAAAAGTTCCAGAAATTGGGTCAACAGTGCTTTCCCTTGCTCTAGTATAATCCTTGGTGTTGCAAGTAAAGTACTAAATTGATAATAAACTGGCAGAATTTAAACAAGAAATTAATTAAGACTTTTGACAGTGTGAAAATGGGACAAGAGTGTCACTTTTCAACCCCAGTGCAGGAAATGCATTTGGTGTATTCAGGGGTGAATATATTGCCCTATCGCAACTCTTCCCTTATTAACAAGCTGCCTCTTAGGATGACTGCCTCCATCTAGCTGAGTTTTTTATACAGTTATTATTTGTTAAGCTATCAGTAAAGTTTTGAATAGACCTCAGTAAACGAACTCCATCTTTTATTCACAGTTCAGCAATGACATCAACATGAATCAGTAAGGATCATTTAAAAATCTGGGAATTGCTGTCACTTTTTTCTTTCTTGTGCTATAGAGTGCATTTTCTGCATGATTATGCTGAGGTAGGACTTTTTTTTGTGATTTGCTTGCTTTCATTCAATTTGCAGGATTTTCTTCTCTGCCCTTTTAAACTAGCCATGCTTTCTTCCTGATGCAGGAGAAGAAAAGAGAGTAAGCCAGCTTGGCAAGGCTCAAGTGCAAAGCAACTGGGAATTTAAGGACCGAGGTAACAAAGGAAAATTTGAGATGAGTTCAGGGGTGTCAATACCTTCACAGTTTATACTAGTGTCAGGGCATAGCTATGCTGTGGGGACAAGAGAGAGCTCTGCTGTGTGCTGCCGATGGAGCTGGAAGTGCAGAGAGGGATACAGAGGACGGATGGATCTCGCTCCAAGAGCCATCCCAGTGGGGTGTGTGCTGGCCGTGGCGGCTGATGGATGTGAGCTGGTGTCTCTGCACAGCAGCGCCTTGTGCATGGGGCAGCTTGCCTGGAGGTCTCTGCAACAGGCTGCTTTCTTTAGACAGGAGGTAGCTTCATTTTCCTATGGAGAAATCGTTATGATCGGTTCCCAGTTTATTACGCAAAACTGGAAACAAGCAGGAAGCCTGTCCTTCTACTTTATTAAAACTGGCCATCTTCACAAGCCAATAAAAAAAACCCAACTCCTTGGGTTGATCGGAGTGAAATAAGTGAAATTAGCCTTTGTGGCTGCTTTGAATTTCCTAAAAAATCCATCCACTATCTCACTCAGAGCATGTATGGAGGCAGTCTTGCTGTACTATAACATGGACTGTGGTAAACTCATCCCACGTTGTTCATGATGTACAAACTGTCCACGTGTATATGCTGGAATATCACTTCCAATTCAAGCACACATTGGACACTTATTAAAAATAGAGGTTTTTCTTAATAACATTGAAAATAACTTTGTTTTATACAATCTGCAAGATTTCATTTCAGATTCTTCTTGAGGCACTGTTATCAGATGAAGATACTGTCTTTTTCTACAGGTTCCTTACTTTGACAGACACTTATTTGATTTGTTACATGAGTAAGGTAAAAGTTGACTCAATCAAGCAAACCTTTAAAGAGCAGCACTAAGCAATGGAACTGGTGCTTAAACCTTGTTTTCAGTGATCAAGGCAGCTCAAGGAAACCAAATCTTTTGACAAAAGCTAAACTCAAAGCTAAGAAGAAAATGCCAGACCCTAAGAATAATGTAATAAAAGATTTTCCTTGTGTCTCTAGCTAAGGTTGCAATAAAGTTAACACAAAAAAGATAAATGCTTGTTCATTTTCGCCCTTTAAAAGGTTGTATTATCTCTGCCCTCTTTGCTTTTTTTAACAGCTAGAGAAGAGACACTCAAGAAAAATCCCCTGGAAAGGTGTGCTAATGGCTGTGTGAATAGGGACAAGGTATGTTTGCTGCAGAGGTTCAGCTAGTGCTTGCTGTAAGGCTTGCAAATATGTTGCCAAGAGTTGTTTTGGCTGGGTCTGGCCATGCCAAGGTGGAGCTCTTCCCAGAGAGTTTGTCATTGCGGCGGCACAGTGGCCAGCTAGGGACCACTTGGTCGTGTCACCTTCTTGCCATGATAGCCAACGTTCAACCCTTACGCTTTCTAGGGGGAGAGAAGAAATGAGCTGCTTGGTTCAGCGAAGAAATTATGGAGTGTGTCACTTCAGGCTCATTGTAGCTTATGCAGAAGTTTCTCAGTGAATTGTAGCGGACTGCCAGATGTGAGGCAAAAGCAGGTCTTAAAACTTAGAGCACAGCTTCAAATAACATGCATGGAAGTTTTCCTTGTTAAGGGCTATAAAAATAAAATAGCAAGGTTATTGCTTAAGAGTCAGCAAAAAATGCACAATAATACTTACTATTTTTGTAGTCACCTGCAGATCTTGTGTGATAATGGCAACAAATTAGTATTGTTTTCTAAGATTATCTTAGCTAAAATGTTAAATCTTGGTACAGCAGATACTCAGTATATTAACAATGTATTAGAATCTTTTTCAATTGAGAGATCGAAGACTTTTGAAATGGGCATGTTTTTAATTTTGGACTCAAATTGTGGAAATATCAAAATGTTTCCCATAGTTGTTTTCAACTACACAGTTTAAGGCAGAATCATCCACCATATGCATAATTATTTTCAAGATGTTAATAGTACCCCATTAGTAGTGTGTCCAACTCTAAGAGATATGCTAAAGCTTTGAACTTTGATAATGTATCATCATGATAGTATATCATTAGTAACAGATAATGCTGAAGTAAAGTGTATACAGATTAATGGAATATTGAGAAGTTATTTGTTTTCAACTAATTATTTAAGTCATGTACTACATAATACATGAATACAAGTGATAGCTACATTATTATTTATTCTTAAGGTTGTGTAGGTTAAGATTTTTGTATACTTCACTGCATCTGTCAAAGAGTTTAAGAGTTACAAGGGAGATTTAATTTTGTCAGCCTTGAAGATGAGGAGATAATGAAGCATGTCCCCACAAGGTGGTTAATTCTATATTGTGCAGTTGAAAGAAACTTAAAATGTTTTGTAGCCCATATAAATTACTATTAGATACAGACTGCACCACTGTGATTTTATGTTATTCCAGGAAAATGAAAATAATGAAAATGCAGAGATATTTCCAGTGACAGTTTACTACTTATATTCTTTTCAAAATGTGCTAAAAGATGTCTATGGATACACTTTTAAAATTAAAGTAGTTTGATTTTGTGTGTGTTGAAGCTTAAGACATAATTTGTTAATTTAACAGAGAATTACAACAAAAAGCTTGTGATAATTTTTGGCCATAGGCATTCCTACATAAAACACATTTCATGGAAAGATAGAAAAAAATGGAAAGTGATGGTGAAAAAAATGCTGATATTTTTGTAAATTATAAGCATGGATGGAAAAATAGTGCGTTCTGAGAGATTCAGTTGAGCATGTCTGCTTGTTTTGGGAGTCAGAAAGTCCTTTCTTATCTCTGGTACAGCAACAGGAGGATAAGTTCCTAGTGCAAACATACTTGGACAGTTTACAGAAATCTGCTAAAGACTGATTCTGCTAAAGCTGAACTTCAATTAAGTTAATTTTGGTTGTATACATAAGAATGGATTAGAAAACCAAAAGAGAGTGAAATTTATTACAATTGTTAAGTATCATTTAAATAATAAATTGATGCTCGTGGCAATTCAACTTTATATTTGATAGTAAAAGGAATGCATACTTAGCAGGAAAGTGCATGAAATACTAAAAATAAATAATATTTTTCTAAAATGTTCTTTAGAATGAAGCATTGTTCCTTATTTTTTAAATAGGATACTACTGTTTCTTTTTTGATCATCTCAACTCACAAATTCTTGCATTTCCTTTTTTAAGAATTCAAGAACTTTTATTGGGATAACACCAAATAAAAATTGAGAGGGTACTTTCCAGAATAATCAAATGATAGTAAATGACACTTGATGCACTGGGTCTACTCTTCTGCTAGAGACAATGTAAATGGAACTAGACAGGATTTTTTCTTCTATCAGCCTTGTGCTCTCTGTGTAGGAGCTTGAAGTCCCATTGATATTTTCACTCAGGTTTTGGATTACACTACTGCCTGTTTCATCAATATGCTTAGTTTGTTGGGGGTGCTGTATTTTATTTTCAGTTGCAGCAATATGACTACTTGTTGATATTTGTCTTTGTGGATGGAAAGCAACTTCCACAACCACAGGGAAAGCGCAATGAAGTGCTGGTGAGTTTGGCTGTAAAGGAGCAAGGGGCTTGGATGGGGAAGAGAGGTTAAAAGGTCTTGGTTGTATGTAGAGGTCTGGAGGCATCAGAGAGCTCCAGGAGGTAGCTTGCTCCTCAGTGACCCAGGTTCTGTGCAAGGCTGGGGAACTTTTGATGGGATCCCACTGGTTGCCCTTCTGCCAAGGAGTCACCTGATGTTCATTTTTATCTTCTGATCCAGACCCATCAAATTTCTGAGAAAGATTGTTGAGAAGCCTCCCATGGGCTTTGCCTTTCAAGGCTGATAGGTACAAGGCTGCATCCCCAGCTGGCCAGGGAGTGCAGCAGGAGAGCTGCCTCCAGCTGCTTGTGGTGTCTCCTCTTGGTTCCATTGAGGTCCCTAGCTGGGTCTGAGAGTTTTACACCTGCTGAGCGCTGGTTTTGTGTGTACATGTCTTTTCAGAGGAAAGGCATGCCTGGGAATATTTATTTACCTCACGAATTATGAGTTGTGCGGGCTGGCAAAGCAGCCCCCTAGCTCTTGAAGGCAAGACCTAGTGGGCAGCATCAGCTGAGTGTGGTACAGGGAAGGTATACTGGGGAGTAAAAGAAGGCAGATGGTTGAAATTACAGCTGAAAGCAGCTAGGAAAATATATCCAACTCCTGAGCATTATTTTGAAGACAACAGGGTGAAGGATAACTTTGAAATTGAAAGCTTTTTAGGCTGGAGAAAAGAAGACTGAGAGGGGATCTCATAAATGTTTATAAATATTTAAAGGGTGGGTGTCAAGAGGATGGGGCCAGACTCTTTTCAGTGGTGCTCAGTGAAAGAACAAGGGGCAATGGGCACAAACTGTGACACAGGAAATTCCATCTCAACGTGAAGAAAAACTTCTTTACTTTGAGGGTGCCAGAGCACTGGACCAGGCTTCCCAGAGAGGCTGAGGAGTCTCCTTCTGTGGAGATATTCAAATCTGCCTGGACGCGTTCCTGTGCAACCTGCTCTAGGTAACCCTGCTTTGGCAGGGGTGTTGGACTAGATGATCTCTGAAGGTTCCTTGCAACCTCTACCATTCTGTGATTTTGCTTTTCATTGAGGTTCTGGAGTATGACAAGTGTTGGTCACAGTTTTGCAGCATTGGGGAGGTATGACTAGAGATGCCACATCTGAGCTTGGCTCTCTGAGAGATCCTACTGAGGCACCCAGACCCTGTGAGATGCACTTTCTGTAGTAGACTTTTAAGAGATGTAGGTAAAGCAGCAAGCCTGGATGCTACCAGTGGCAGAACCAGGCCTTTATAAGGTTAACAATAATATACTCTATGCAGCTTTAGTAATCAGTTGAGAGAAATTTTGACTTCTTTTGAAAAATCAAAGTGATCATTAGCTTACACTGAGCTGACACCAGAAATGAGTCAGAAGGGGTCCTGATCTGAAAGCTTCCCCACAGGGCGTGTAAATGCATCAAGCTTTTCTCTTCTTTCCCTGGGAGGGTTTGCCCTCATTCAGTTCATAACACTTTGACTTTTTGCCTGATGTTGGTAACTTTTGAAAAGTTGCCAAGAGGCAGAATTATCGGATTCACCAGAACCTCTGCACATTCTCAAAAAAAAAGAAGTTGTATTTCTCAATAAGAAGGACTTTTGTGAAATTTCTTAGCAGTGTTCATCATTTCCTGCTCAGGCCATAGGGAAAGAGTCAGTTTAAGCACTTAGCTGGTGTGTAATCATTATTTCTTGTGCTGTCTGGAATCTTTTATTGAAGTGGATGAATGGAGCAATACTGAATAAATAAAAATTCGAAGGTGGGTTTTTCCAAAGTGCATTGATCTTGTTATGTTCCCACTTCATGGGCTTTATCTGATATGCTAGGCCAATATTTGCCTCCCCATGTTTTCCTTAGGACTATTCTATGTACTAAAAAATGCAGGCAGAGGGCCAAAAAAATTATGAAGCAGTTTTGTAGTGGAAATCATTTTGCTGCAATGACTTCTTACAAGACGGAGAGGCACTGAAATAGGAGAGAAAAATGAATCAAACAAACTGCTGGTTTCTCCCAGAAGCTCCAGAATGTTACTTCTTGTAACATCATCAGGAGTTGTGCTGAGAGAAATTTACAATTACAGGCCCTTCTTGCTTTCCAGAGTAAGCATTGTGGCATGAGGAGAGGGATAGAGCAAACTTTGTGCTCCTTTTTTACTTGAGCTATAAAAGATCAGAGTGAAAAATAAACTTTGCAGGCAATATGAAAATAATTAAAGGGAAAGGAAAACTTCACCTTTATTTTTGGCACATATATTGAATGTCTAGTTTGATAACTGCTAGAACGAGATCTGTGATTCTTCCTCTGTAAATGGCCTCTCACCTTCCTGAGAAATCACATTCCCCAGTTCACCATCTCCGTTTCCACTTGGAAGGAAGAACTTCAGTCGTCTCGCTGCCCGAGAGCCTTTCTCTTCATGACGTCCTGGCCATCAGTATCTGTGAGCAAATGTCAAGCTCTCTCCCCAGGGCAGGCAGGCTTACCTGCAACTCCTGTCCTTCCACAAGAGGATGCCTTCCAAAACTGGTTTATTGCATATGTCTGTGTGTGTGTGCTTTCTCTCTGAACTCACTCAACAGCTATTTGAAAACAGTTTGTGTGAGCCAATGCAGGCAGGATGCAGGAACAACCACACAACCATGGATGAAAGGCAAAGAACAAGTTTAATCTCGATACCTCACGGACCGGTGAACCCCCGAAACAACACCCGGGTAGAGGTACGCAAGCAGGGAACGTGGGCTCCGCGGAGTGAGAGAGTCCTTGTTAGCAAGAGCGCGCGCAGACTCCCTGTTCTCGCTGGTATTTAGAGGGTTCAAACAGGCATAGTTTTTCCACTGTGCTTTGATCTTCTTCAACAACAGGCCAGGATCCTCAAGTGGCTAGATAATGTGTCCCTGAGTCCATCACAGACTTACATTATCTAAGTGCAAGTGTTTTACTTGCAAGCACCCAAGACCAAACAACAATTAGTGTGATACATGTGTTTCCCAGCACCCCAGGTGTGAGTCACTTGAGAGTATTTACAATCCTCCTCACTGATCCATTGCTTTCCCACACAGTTAAACAAAGTTCTCTAGCTGAGATCGAACAGGTGTGTTGCCAAACAGAATTCCTCTACCACAGCATCGCTTTGAGAGAGATAGAGAGAGGAGCAAGTTCAGGGCAGATACAGACAGCAGCAACTTGGCAAATTGACAAAATCCATAGTCCTTAAGTTAAAAATATCCATCTTGCTTTGAATCTTTTGCACCTTCTTCTAATCTTGCATGCGAGATTTTTTTTTCCTCACTATCTAGTTTCTGGAATTTTAGAGCTCTAATGTTTGCTGAAGCCTCTTTATGAGACCAGTACCCCCAGAAGAAACTTGTGTTTAGTTGTTAAGTTTGCTGTGGCAGAGAAATGGGTCAAGGTGCCAGGCTGTCCCCTAGTACCTAGGGGAAGGCGGTTGCTCTCCAGAGCTGTCCAAGTAAATCTGCATGATTTTGAAGAGAGAGGGCATTTTTTAATAAGTCACTACACATTACATCCTCCTGTAGCAACCCACTACCCTCTTCCTTCCAGTTAGAAAACTTCTTTAATTTCTGATGGAAATTTCTTCATGGCCATTTGTGCTAGTGTTTTGATTTACATAGCTCTTTCCAGCCCTGTTGTTACTCCCTTTTATATCCCTAGAGAGTAATCATATCTCATCTGGGATTTTGTTTTGCTAGGTTAATAATCTGAGCTCTTTGACTCTTTATTTTCTTTCCCAATTGTTCTTTTAGACTGTCCCAGCATCTTTTCTGATTTTTGTGAAAATGTGCATAGCATTCCAAATCAGGATTTACTCTTGGCAGTAGCGCCAATGGCAGTAGTGCCAATCCTCTTTCTGCATTATTTGATTAATCCTAAATTACATGATTTGTCATACCAAAATCACCTCCAGGGTTGACACCTTTGATTAGAATCAACCATATATTCAGTCAAAAACCCCTCATTTTTTTCTCTCCTTCTGGTATTAGTAAACTAACTGGTAACAAAAATTCTTGTTATTCTTGTTAGCCCCAAAATGCAGTGATTCACACTTCATACTATACCTGCTATTCTCATTCCTCCTATATCAGGCCTGAAGGATGCTCAGGATTATCACCGGCACTTCACAATAAAAAAGAAAACATGTTCATTGTCATGAGGAACTTATAAACTTATTCAAAACATGACACTACTTGATGGTATCAAGACTGAGGCTAAGTTAAATCAATAAGCTCACAGTATAGCTCAGAAAGACTAATACACAGCATGGTGGGATTATAATTATTTATTTAATGACTAAACCCAAGAATTTTATTTATTGGATTGATGTGCAGTAGCAAAAGTAGCTGCAAAAATGTTGGAAATCATCAGAAAGGGTATTCAGAATAAGGCAGGGGATTTAATTTCATCACTATATAATACCTTGGAGCATCCACATCTTGGCTTCTGAATGCAATTCTGGTCTCTGCACGTCAAAGATAGAGTGGAGTTAGAGAAGGTACAAAGAAGACAGCTAAGATGATTAAGAGGATGGAATAGTTGCCTTACGAGGAGGGACTATAAAGGCTGAGACTCTTCAAACAGGAGGCAAGAAAGCTATGGGGGTATGATCAAGCTTTAGGAAACTGTGGAGATGTGGGATAAGCTGAATACAGAACAGCTTTTTAGCAAATTCCTCAGCACTAGAAACACAGGGAGCTTGGTGAAGCCAGTAGGAGGCTGGTTTAAAACAGATGAAACACAGAAACACAGAGAACTGCTGGATTTACTTGCTACAGAAGTCTACGGAGACAGAATTGTTAGATTCAAAACAGATTAGACAAATTTGTGGGCATCAGATCCAATTAGATCAAGCTACTCAGGACAACATCCAGTCAAATTTTGAATAAGTCAAAGGATGGAGGATCCTCAACCTCTCAGGGCAACCTTGTCCAGTGTTTGGCCACCCTTGTAGTGGAAGAGGTTTTCCTAATCTTTAATGGGAATTTCATATATTCCAGCTTGTGTATGTTGCTTCTGTTGCCACCTTTCACCTCTGAGAAGAGCGTGGCTCCATCTTCTTTGTACCCTCCCACCAGGCAGCTGAAGATAGTGGTAAGATGCCCCCTGAGCCTTCTTTTCTCCGGGTAGAACAAAGCCAGGTTTCTCATCCTCTCCTCACACATCTTGTGCTCCAGCCCCGACTGTGTTGATGGCCCTTCACTGGCTTTGCTGCAGCATGCCCGTGTTTTTCCATTGTTTATTGCAATGAAATTTGTTGATTTGAAGCCATAGTCTTTTGAACTGAAGTCTTCCTTTTCATATTTGTCATGTCAATGAGTTTTTAAATCTGGAGAGACAACAATATTGTACTTACTCCCAGCACTGAAGTATATGACATCTGGTCACTTGATATTGCTGATTCTACGGTTTAGGTTTTCAACTTGAGAGTGCTATAACTCCCCAAATATTCAAAGTGACAATTGCAAAAATATTCTTCTTCCACTTTCTAGAAATAATGTTATAAACATTGTCAAAATTCATTAAGTTTAAAGGGCAGCAAGGTCTAATCTCTGCATAAGGGACAGGATGAAAGCCACATGCTCCAGAATTTTAATGAGAATTCCACAGTTGACTTAAGCTGGCTGTTCCAGTGATGGAAAAGTTCCAGGTATTATCTGCATGCTCTGTACAGACTTTCCTCTTTTTACCTCTCAGGCAGAAATCCATTGTGTAGCCTGAACAATGAAGCTGCTGATACTTCTGGGATTAAGGCTGCTGTAATGATGGTCCAGTCAGTCCACTGAAGTCACCAGAGAAAAAGCATTTAAAAGAGCAAAATGTAGTTCCTAAGGTGTATATCTGTATTGTACATACCTAAAAGAATGTAGCAACTCGCAGATTTTCCTCCCCCAAAAACCAGCAAAAAAAGTCAGATATCTGCTATGTATTGATTTACTCCACTGCTCCTAGACATAATTGGGTAATAGCTTGCCATTAGCTTGCAGTTCATCATCTGGTGGCACCTAATCAATAGATCAAGTGGTAGTTGCAGTTAATCTTATTTCTACATATCAGTGTACAGATCAACACAGAGTTTTGTTTGTTTCTCTTCATCCTCTTCAAGACTGATACAAGGGTTCCTATTCTTGATGACAGGATGGATCCAAAAACCTGCTGTATACTCTCCTTCCCCTTCTGCCATTTCCCCATAACTGACTTGAGCAATTCACATTACATTCTCTGTTCAAATTTAATCTTAATCCAAAGTCAGTCTTCTCTTTCTTCATTCCCTTCCATCTTTTCACATTTCAGATGTTCCATCAGCTCTTTCTGTACTTGACTGGCTCATTAAGGAATTTCTGCACCTGCTTCTCATCAGGTGCAACCAGGGTTCCTCTGCCCAGCTCTTTATGGAGGCCCCATCCCAGACCTCTCTCTGATGGTTTCCCACAAACCTTTACTTGACATCTACAGTTCTTTGTACTGCCTTTCACAGTAACAGCAGGCTTTCTCTTACAAGCATTTTTTTTCTGTACTGCTATTTGGTGTTACAGACTTTCTCTTGAGGTACCTGTACAAGAATTCATCCATCTCATACGGTCCAATAATTGAGTTTGTTTTTCTAATGCTATGTACAAACTAATCGGTGCATGTGGTACAGCAGTGTCCCTGCAGTCATAGTCCCCGGAAGGTTTGGGTCCCAGGTAAATGTGACTCACGTATTCTGGCTTCACTCTAGGGAAGACAGGGGATGTCAGGGTGAAGGAGCTGCTGGTGTGTACCTGTTCTTTGTCCAAGGCCAAATTCCTGGAGTGCATATTCCAGCCTAAGGAGGCTAGAAGTGCTCCACGGTGCCCCAGCTTGGGCATGTCCTAAAAGACCAGAACACCTGGGAAATTTTTTTGTTTTGTTACTTATCTGTATTTGGATGCAAGTCAGACAAAATAGAAGGAAAACGCATGGCTGCATTTGCAAGTCACTGCTTTTAATAACGACACGTTTGGATGTATTACACAAAGCAAAGAAATAACTTTCCTAGAAATAAAAATATGAACTCCCATAAAGAATACCAATAAAAATAGCAACAAACAAAAATGAAAACAAAGACATATCTGATCTAATTTTGACATTTAAAAATCATGAACTTCAGATTTGTGCTTGACAGGTCTGCATTGATTCAGTGGGGAAAAAAAGTTTTTCACTGTGGAGCAAAAGAGATAAAAAGTGTTAGAAGAAGACATGTGAGTCATAGAAAATGACATTTGGACCCAGAAATGAGTAGTGTGGGCAAATTAACTGAGGACATGCAGAACAAGTTTTGAAATGACAGCAACAAAAAAAGAAAAATGAGAGGGATGCATAAAAAGAAGGAACTGAACAGCAATGATTGTGGTTGCTCTGGAATGGGCTGCTAGCTAGCGGGAAAAGTAATGGATGCAGCTGGATAAATTACTGAGTTTCGGATTAATTTTGCAGCTGGGGCGGTGACATAAACCACTTGTCACCAGGACTCTTTTCCTTGATTTATAACCTGGTCACCCATCCATCTCCAAACATCACTTTCTCTATGGCATAGACTTCTGAAATTGTACCCCTCAAACTGGGGAAGTCATTGGAACAATAAAGAAAAATATAGAGTTCTTTCAAGAACTAATAGTTTTGTTATCTTGTGTGAGTCAGCTTGTGTGGGAGTTGAAGAGCTTTGTAGCACATTTGTTAACTCTGTGCAGCTAGTGAAGTTTAGTGTTTAAATGAATGCCTGTGAAAGTTGTCTCACCCAACTAAATCAATTTATTTCAAGTCTTTGCAACAAATCTATTCTTACAATCTCTTTGGTATTGGGTTAAATTCCTCAGTGTAAAATGAATTGCTTATCAGATTTTGCACATTATGAAAGCTGTACCCACAATGTTTCCAGGCTTGAGGCTATTAATTGGTGGAATTTAAAGACGAATACAGATGGTAAGCCTATTAATAAATGATGGGTAGGGAAGTACACACCGATTCTTAGAAAAATATTATATGTGGAGTGCACTGTGTAGTGTGAGGTAAGACTGATTTTTATCCCTAAGGAATTTTTATATATACTTGCAAATTAGACCTAATATATGTATGCAAAAAGAAAAGGACAACTCTGCAGCAGGATGAAATTACTCACTTTTAGTGTAAAATAGAAATAGGCTCATTAAGACAGAATATTAAACAAAAGAGAGAATAAGCATCTCTGTGTTGAGGATAAGGAAAAAATATTTAAATCAAATAGAGCGTTTGTCTATCCAGTGTAACACACTGTGAAGAGGCAGTCCCCTAACACCCAAACGTGTGCTTTCTGAGCTCGGTGCAGGTGTGCACGTGCTTTGCGAGAGTTTACGGGCTGTGTCAGAGACAGTGCAACATTTTCTGGGAAAAGTGCAAGTGCCAGGACCACTGACTGCTGCCGTGGTCCTACTGGTTGTGACCTCGGCCTCAGCTGTGGGTGCCTGTGGGTGAGTGGGGCCGTCAGAAGCTGACACCAAAATGCCACTTACAGAAGCCTGCTTTGGAGTAGCATATGTATATGTTAGCCCAGGGAAAGTAAAAAGCTGCTGTGTTACTCAGGTGATGCAGAGAAGATGTCACATGCTGAAGTCTGAACATCTTTTTGAGGTCTGTGTTACAAAGAAAGAAGGGTAAGCTCAGATCAGTTCCTTTTCAGTTGATGGGGATGAAGGACTGTGGAGATGTTGCGGGACAGTCCTGTGAAAGAGTTTAAACAGAAAGCTTAGCCACCCAATTCTCACCTTATTTCATCAAGCTTGCTGTGGATATGTGCAGAGCTTCCTGGCTCCTGGCATCTACCCCACAACCTGAAGGGAAGAGTACCTTGGGGATAACCTGGGGTAGGATCCGACCCATATTGCTCTCCACACAATACTGGGGACTCCAAGAGATACACAATGACTTCTGTGATGCAGAAAACAACAAGGACTTCACTTTTAGCTGTTAAAAAAGGAGCCTTTGCTTACTCAAATGTCCTGTAGAAGTTAATCTGGAAGATTAAATGAATAAGGTCAAACTAATAAAACAGAAGTTTTATAAAAGTGATTCTAAAACTCAGAATATGTAACATGCAGTGACATTACTATTGAAAAAACCTACAAGATTGGCTAAACTGTCTATAGGTCATGCTCTCTTTAACTGCACCACAGTTATTCTAGTAGGAAAAACCTGCAAATGGAAATAAATACTAACCGCTTATGAATAATAAATGGTTGTATCCCAGCCTGTCCCAAGTATCTTTCTAGTATTTCACTAAGCCTGTGAAATTATATCTGCTCCTTTAATTTCTGTCTCTCTTCTGGAACTGCTGTTGTCTGAACTAACTTCAGCAGGCTTTGTCTTAGCCTGATAGTCAAAGATGGTTTTAGGTGAACACTAAATGAATGAAGTTACAGCTTTCTAAACAGCTTAACTAATCACTGGACTTACTTTAGTTGGCTGACATACAAAGTATTATGTTGTGTGTCAGTCTAATTAATTTCTGAAGAATTTACAGAAATTACTATTTTAATTGTCAATCCTTTTATTCAGTAAGCTCCCTGCTAACTTCCCAGACTTACACTGTTGCCCACAGGTGATAAGGATTGAAGACGAAGTGCCCAGGTATGGCTGTACAATACTATCGTTCATATTTTTGTAAGCATTTAGAGTATGGCACGCACCTTACAAAACAAGAACATGTCCTTGTCCTAAGAGCTGTGTTTATGAATACACAGAAGTCCATCACATGCTAGAAAGCTGGAAAACGAGGAATGCACAAGAAATAAGAGAAGGATGCTAACATAGCAACACAGGTCTGCACCGAGGTACAAATACAACAGTGCAGCTTCTTTTCATTACCTCTCTTGCCCTAGGCTTCTTAAAGGAAAAATAATGGAATTGAAACTTTGGTGATTATCTGAGAAGGAGGGAGCTGGTGGAAGGTTGGAGGAAGAACACCCTTCATGCTATGAAAGTACAGAAAAGCGTATAAGTATATGATAAAGTTGCGTATGTATTGCTTTCATCCTGAATGCCAATTGCAAATTTCACGGTATATTATAAATGCAGAACAAAGTTCTTACAACACTTAAGTTACCAAGCTCCCATTGGCACAACTACAGTTTAAATTTTGCTCATTTTCTTCACTGGTTTAAAATCTCTTGATCAAATCCAAATCACCTTTTTAAGACTCTGGGATAATCCTTCAGGAATACCTTCAGTGGTTCAGGGCTTTAGTTTGTGCTGCTTTATGATCAGTCTTTTGTATTTTCTGTACCTAATTATGCATTTTAATGAAGCTTGCCTCTATAACTTTCATCTCCCAAAGAGATGATAATTTTCACTTAGAATAATTTTAGAATTCTTTTAGATGATTAGTATTCTTTAGAATATATAATTTTTCTACTCTGGCAGTCGGAAAGGCCATACTAGCAATTTATGCCTGTTCTAGCCTCAAAACCCACATGAGTTTAACCAAGTCAATTTTAAGTCACATAGATAAATCTGTGGAAACCTATCTGCGAATATCCTTTTATATTGACTAAATTTTGGGTTGGATTAGATAGATATCTGTACAAACAAAGAAGATACAAGCTAGGTTTAAGTGGATATGACAACGTTGGCAATACACATTTGCAGTGATTCTTCTGTATCAGCTTTTACATCAGTTTAAGTTTTACTGCTGAAACATCTTGATGACCTTCAGCTTTTTTCATTTGACACGCAGAAGCTAACCTTTCAGCCCGGTGCCGGCAGTAGGCCTGGTTCATGTGGATGTCACCACCCCCAGTCTCCACTGACTGAGTTGGATGGTCCCAAGGTACCAGTGGAAAAAAATGTCTGGGCAGTGGGGAATATGTGGTGGTGGCTGGGCGTGATGGACTGCTTGTTTGCACAGGCACAGAAAAGGTTGGAAATTATTGAGTGAAAACACAGGCAAGCAAGCTTAAAGACCCTCCCATGAATTTTGACTTAAAGCTGTCAGCGTTGCCACCCATTTTTAATGCTTGCCTGGCGGGCACAGCTAGAGGTATGAGTTTGATAGCAGGCACAGGTGGTGCTGTGGCCTATTCCATATTGTCCTAGGCCATGGGGGCAGAAGAGGATCTTACTGCCTGGAGTCCTCTCCACCTTGGTGGGGAACTGGAAGTCGGGGTGATTGCAATGAATGTTGAGTAATTGAGAGCAGCGACCGCGTGTGTTTGTTGGGGTGGGCTGGAACAGCTGAAAGTGCTGACACAGACCCTTTCTAATCCTGCTGGGATCATCATCCCTTAAATGGATTTTTATAATTGCAAGAGTATGAATAACATAAATAAAAGGTGGTGATTTACCTTGCTTTTCTTCGTCTTGTTTCCTGGAGTTTTATAGCATAGATGTGTGCGGTATCTGTTAGTAGGTGGTGGGTAGTCTGCTTGTATGCAATATTAATAGCTGCTCCTAAATTATTGTTTTGTTGAAAATAATCTTCTCTAATGAGAGCATAGAGGATAAGCGTTATTCATTGGACTTTTTTGTGTGTTTTTCTGTGAAGTTATTTTTATTTTGCTTGCTTAAGGAAACGAGATTTATGTAGTAACAAGCATATACGTGTGTGTGCGCCTGGGTGTGTATTATGTTTGTGAAGGCATATGAATACATGTGCCTTAGTGCCTTAATATTTGTCTAGCCAATTAATTTTTCAATCTAGTGACTGATTTCTGCCAAATTTAATAAAGGGATAGAAGCCTTAACGTCACTATGTTCTTATACCTTCTGTAAAAAAATAGAAATTGTTCTAGAGGAAAGAAACCCTCTAAGGGACCTCGCTGAAGGGGAGGCTACTGTCCTTAAAAGACATGAAAGAATCCCCATGGATGGTTTTGCCTTTGAGATATATAAATCAGTAGGAGGTCATTAGATCCACTGCAGGGAAAATTACTTGTTTACTCTATTTGCGTAACTTTTGCCCCTTCTTCATGTCAGGAGACAATTGATTTGCTAATTGTAATACCAACTTTAAATGAACCACTGAGGAAGTGGAGTACTATTTTTTTTGTGTGTGTGTGGACAATGTGTAAGTGTGAGTATAAATGGGAATCTACTTTTTTTCCCTTCAGAATTGTAGCTGAGTTAACAGGATTTGTATTAATAAAACTTATTCCTGGGGAAAAAACCCAACTTGTGTAAATATTAGGAGCTACCTGCTCTGTCTCTGTGTCTCCTCTCAAAAGTGACCATAAAAACAGAAGGAGAATGGATGCAACACAAGAGTCAGTGTGGTTCTCAGTTGCCAAAGTGGAAATTCAGAGTAACTCAGGAATTATGCTGGGGTGACTGAGAGGAAAATTTCAAAAGACCAGAGGAGATCTGATTGACATCTGAACTGTGGAAAGGAGAACTCCTAAAACTATGGCACTATCCCACTACCCTCCTGCTACCAATCACTGGTATATAGCATAAATATTGGATAGGAAATATGGTTGCTTTGGAGAAGACATACCTGAGCCATCTTTAGTTTAGGTACAATATATATAGGGACTATAGATAACAAATAGCTGCTGGGAAGCACTCAGCTTCTGACTCAGAGAAGTCACCTGCTTCTCAGAAGCTATTGTATCTTAATAGCGGGGTGCAGCATCTCAGCCCTTCCAATTCCTTTCTAGCACAGCTGCCATTGCAAAAGATTTCATGTTACAGGAATGGGAGTCATTTGGGAGCTTTGGACTGCAAAGATCTCAGAGAAAGTGGAAACAGTCTGGGACTTACCAGGGTGGATGTTTAATATTTACAGAGGAAGGTTGGCATGAAGGCTTGAAGGAGATCCAATTAGCTCAAGTTACTCAGGACCATGTCCAGCCCAGTTTTGAACAACTCCAAAGATGGAGGCTCCACAACCTCTTGGGCCAGGCAGGCCCAGTATTTAACTTACCTTGTAGTGGAAAAGGTATTCCTAATCTGTAATGGGAATTTTGCGTGTTCCACCTTGTCTCTGTTGCCTCTGGTTGCATCACTGTTCACCTCTGTATCCTCCTATCAGGTAGCTGAGGACAGCAGTAAGATGCCCCACGAAGCCTTCTTTTCTCTAGGTAGAACAAAGACAGGTTTCTTATCCTCTCCTCACACATCTTGTGCTCCAGCCATGACCATATTGGTGTCCCTTCACTGGCCTCGCTGCAGTAAGTCCATGTTTTTCTTTTACTGGGAACCCCTACTGGACTCAGTCCTTCAGATGTGAACTCACTACTGCCAAACAGAAGAAAAATCACTTAATTCAACCTCCTGGATATACTCCTGCTAGAACAGACTAGCATGTATTTGTCTTTCTTGCCACAAGGCCCATGCTGTTGAGAGCGTTCAAAGTACTGCTCACCAAGGCATCTAGGTCCTTTGTAGTAAAGCTGCTTTTTTCCAGTGTTTTCTCAGTTGTATTGTCACATGGGGTTGTTTCATCTCCTTTGGAAGATTTGGCATTTGGCTTTTTTGGACTTGATGAGATTCCTGCCAAACCCTTTTCTCAAACCTGTCGAGGTCTCTCTGCATAGCAGCTCTACCTGCAGCACATCAACCGCTCCACTCAGTTTGATCTCATCTGTGAATTTACTGAGAGAGTTTTCTAGATCTTTAATAAGGACATCAAACAGTATTAGCCCCAGTATCAGTCCCTGAGGGATGCCACTAGTAACCAGCTGCCAGGTGGGCTTTGTGCCACTGATCACAACAACCCTTTGAGCCTGTCAGTCCGGACAATTTTCTGTCCATCATCCACTTATCCAGCCAATATCTCACTAACTTGGCCATAGAAGATGATGACAAAGACCTTGCAAAAGTTGATGTGTAAATTATCCTACTGCTTTCTCCTTGCTCAGTGCACCAATCATTTCATCATACAAACCTTAGGCAGAATTTGCCTGTGGTAAATCCACGCCGGCTGTTCCTAGTCATGTTCTTGTTCTCCATGTTTTTCAAACATGTGTTCACACATTTGAATTGTTTCCTTGTGTTGTCAGGAGTATGTACTAATTAAAGACTACATTTTCCCCCCTAATTGAATAGGATATGGTGACGCACTCTACAGAGGCATAAGCACAAACAACCAGAAATCTATATGAGGAACAGCAAGCCTATAAAGGAAGTGATGGCTTTTACCAGCTTTCAAAGAATTAAGCAAATGGTTATGACAGATGAACAGGCTGCCAAAAACCTGAATAATTTCTTCGTATAGGTCCTCCCTTTAGAAGATGTCAGTGAGTTAGTTCACTACATTGATCTTACTTGTGTCAAATAAAGATGGAATACTGTCAGGGAACAATTTTTCAAAGGAAGAGGTAAAAAACCTGCAGGACTGTGTGAGAGAACACCCAGGAATTACAAAGTCACCCAGTAATGAGGACATTGGTTAAAGCTTCCAGCACTGACACATGACTCAGATTGAAACTGCCACTGATTAAAGCCACCACACAAAGGAAGAGGATAGTAGCAAGTTTGGGAATGATCCTGGGAAAGTCAATAAAATTTACATTAGATGAACTGGATGAAATGCTAGCTGGAAATAGTTATAAAGCATCCAGATCACATGATATGACAGAACATGAATTATGCTTAGGTAAAGGAAAATCTTGCATCTGTAGAGCAGGAATCCTTTAAAAACTTCGACAGAAAAACAGATAAACAGAATTCATAGCCACAATTTGCTTGGATTTTAAAAGCCATTGATATCTACTGAAGTACTGATGAAGTAAAGACTTATTAGTGATGAGTTAGTGTGACGAGATTTAAACAATGAAAAACTAAATTTAAATTAGACTATCATTTATTTTAAGTCAATAGACTGCAGGCCAAGTAGCCTGTAGCCAGCATAAGCAACAGCTAACATAATTTATGGTTGAACCTTCCTCCCCCTCTCCTAATGAAGAAGAGTAGCTGTTGCCATTGCGTTATCTAAGACTCCCTAAGCAAAACAGAAGGAGATCAGGAAAGCCAAAAAAAGCCTCCTTGGAAAGATAAGGAAAGGAATGCAGCAGCTGAGGGAGGAAAAGTGACTGCTGAGGTAAGCGGAGGCATTACCAGCTTTAAACAAAGAACTGGAAAGAAGTATAAAAGGTGACCAGAACAGAGAACTTGTGAATGCTTTGAACTTGTGAATGCTTTGAACTTAAAGGAGTTGAATCTGCATGATCTCTGCTGTAGACCATCTCCAGATTCTCAAGACTCACAGGACATCTGGCCAACAGACTGGTGAAGTTTTATTAACAGAGGCTACATATCGCCGCTTAGCTCTGCATAGTTGTGTATGTTCCAGTAAATCTTGTCTGTTAGAGGATGGACTTTTTTATCTCAGCTGTTGACTGCCCACTACCCACATTTATCACTTTGGCAATGGATTTTGCATTTCTGGGTGGGCTTGAAGCTTAAGTGAACTGAGAGAGATAACCTTCCAGGACTAGAGGTTTGAAGGATCGCAATTTCCTTCTCTGAATGTAAGGAAGGTGCAAGTGCTAAGATAACTTTGTTTTGAAATAGGAGTAGTTATCTCCTCATGCATTTCTATAAAGGAGATTGGAAATAACTGGAAGTTAGCAATTCATGCTTCGAATGTATATCCCTCCCATCTGGTCACCTATGGCATATCAGGAGGCATAGCTGTGGCATACCTGGTGATGCATCTGGTGTCAGGAAAGGCTAATGAGGGTCATGCATCAAACACCAGGCTAATCAAGTGGTCACTGTCTCTGCTGAAAAAAGGGGTCGCGATAGGAGGTCAGGATGTACCTCTCTCTCTGTCTGATTTAGTAATGGATGAAGCAAAAGCAATGGAAGACCATGAGTGCTTCCTACCCAAACCAAAACCCAAGAAACCACTCTTTTTGGATGGGACTGTTAAAGTGACAGGGCCAAAAAAGCAGAGGGTACGTTGGTTGGTTTGTAGGTGAGCCAGATTACTATGGAGGAGGAGCACCTGGAACATGTGATGGTGAGTGTAAGTACTAGCAAAATGATCAAGGGAAAGTTGCGGTCACTTTATGCTTAGGCTGACAGGTGGCAGCGTTAAAGACAGGCTGGTGGATAAACCACTGCTTGTTTCAGGTTGTGTAGTGAGGAACTGGCTCTTGATCTGGTGGGAAAGGGCATACAGTCAGCAGAGAGAGCACCTCCTTTAGCATCAGCATGCAAGGCAAAAGCGTCTTTAAGACATGGCCTGATCCGTCATCTCAAGTACGAGCAGAGGGCTCAGACAACATAGTATTGCAAGCACAAGGTCTAACTCTCTCTGATTTAGGGAAAGAAGGTGAAAGTCTGAGATGGAAAGTGTCTGAGATGGAAAGTGGTAGGGTATCACAAGTCTATAGACATATATAAAGGCTGGACAGTGCCTGAACATGCACAGATCAGGTTGATAGCATGAGCTCATCCTCAGGGAAATTCAGGAATAATCAAAGCCTTGACAAGATCAGAGAGTGGCGCATGATGGTCTAAGATAAGAGAAGGTGTGGAGAGGTGTGTTAAGAAGAGTATAACTTACATGACCAGCTGTCCATATACAAAAGTAATAAACTCACCAGAGGATTTCTGGACTATGGAGCAGGTTGTGAAACGGAGCATTCTTATCCTAAACTTATGATAGTTTCACCAACTGACAGAAGCATTTCCAACTTACAGGAAGAGAGCCAGCACAGCTGCTCGGGCGCCGATAGGACAGATGTTTCTCTGACAGAAACTGGCTATGGCTTGGGCGTGTATGTCACAGGAAAAAAGTATAAATAATTGCATCTGGCATTAGGGTTTGTACAAAGGCTTCGCATTGCTGGACATCCCCAGGGAGGAGTGCTGAACGCTGAAGACGGCTCTGAGAGAAGTTGTAAAGCAGCAAGGGAAAGCCTAAGACATGAATCTCCCAATAATCCTAATGCTGGAATGAGGAACTGCTGCATCGCCTGGAATAGGAGAGACTTGAGGATGCTCCATTTGCCATTAGGAGCCTGGCTGCCAAATAAATTACAACCATATGGTCCAACAGACAGATGGATTCAAGGCATGTTAAAGACAGTGTCAGCTACACACTACCAGGTAGCCAGGCGTACACTAGAAGCAAATGTTGAAAAGATGGATAAAGTAGCATGCTTGTTGCACCTGGTGGAATGAAATATTGGAGACAGAGTAACAGAGAGCGAAAGGAAAAAACACATGCTGAGACTTCCGAGGATGGGACCTCTTAGAAATATCAAGCAGGCTGGCCCTACCAGCTAAAAGTGGGAAGGGGAAGAAAGACCAGAAAAAAAAATGCTCAACTTTTCAAATGTAAATGCATGGAAAATATATTAATGAAGCTGAGGATTTGACTTTTATTTTGCAGAAAAATGAAAATGGAGCCTGACTGGGACTGAGAAAATGACAAACCTCACAGCCTCTCTGGCCTTGTTTGAGTACAAGTCCTTTCAAATTTGTGGTTTCAGGGTTTCCTTTGATTGCTGGTAGATGTATAGCACTGAGTATACGATGCACATGACTAAACTTACACACCTGTGAGAAGTTTAAAGGGAAAGGTAATATTTCCCAGTTGAAAAGACACTCTGCCAAAGGAGTTGGAGTCCAGTCCATATTTAAATAAAAGACAGACATAGAGTGGCACAGATTGGCCAAGGTATGAAATCCACATGAAAAAATACTGGAAATATAAAAATAANAATCTTAAACTTGTCCAATGTTCAAGTCCCAGACTACATGACACATCTCTTCTGTCTACCCTAGACATGGGATAGTTGGCTTGGCTTCACAACTGCTTCGCATATGAAGCCTGGCTGATCCTACTTACTGGCCATGGCATTGAGAGGAGCAGGAAATGGGGAACTCAGGCAAGTCAGTAGCACAAATGCTGGAGCCCTTGCCAGTTATCTGGAGCCTGCAGTGTTGTACAAGACCTCTGAGTCCTCCTAACTGAACAGGAGCCAAGACGTAGTGTTGGAACAGTGGTTGGTAGGAGACGTGTTGCCTGTCTCGAAAAAAACAAATGAAAAGATCAAGTGTTACTGAAAGTATTAGAAATTAAAAAAAAAAAAAATTAAAAAAAAAAATTCTGCCTTGCTCTTGGCTGCATACAGCACTTGCAGCAGATGCAGCGGGATGGAGACAGAGTCCTCCCCACTGAGATCAGAAGGATTTTGTTGGATTCAGCTATGGATAAAGAGTGGCAAGTACAGACTTGATGGAAACTATTTGCTTTTATCCAGGATCAAGTCCTCAGTTAAGTGATTGCCTGGTGTGTCATTTTAAGATCATTCTGCAGTAGTATAAGAAAACAGTGTTAGCTGTATGAAAGGGATATGTGTGTTTCAGAACCATTTGTGAAAATGATTTAATTAATGACGTTTCCAATCAAACTGTGTTTACTGACTCCGATGTAGCTGTTATTGGATGCTATCTTTTTTTTTTTATAAACCACCTGTGTTTTCTAGTTGATTACTCATTAAATACTGTAACCGGTATCAAAATATAACCCCAAATGCAACTGATACAAAGTTCTCTCATGTAAAAGAAATATTAGAACATGCAAATTTTCAATAACCATTAGAAAGGCTGTGGAAGCAGCCAGAATGGCCTTGATAATTGTATATCACTGTGGCACATCCTGGAATGGATTAAAAGAAGGAAGGGTATCACTGGTGGGGTTTTCTTTGGGTCATCACCCACAGCTGCTGGAATCTTAAACACGTCATTGTAGGATCTCATTGTTGTCCTAACAGTGCTAATAATGCCAGTAACATGTCTACTGATGTAAAAGTGGCTCATTACTGGTTGAGGCAAGCAAAGCACCAAAGTGACAGCCTGTTGCGCGGACCAAGACTCGATAGGTGCCTCCTGTCTTAGTCAAACACAAGGCCTCTGTCTTGGCCACCAAGAAGTGTTGGCTCCATTACCCACTAAGCCTTAAATGGCAGAGGCATGTGCCACGCCAGGCCTTGATGTTGATAATGGTCTCATTTATTACAAGAGAGCCTTCAAGGAAGGTGTGACAAACAGGAGGTAGCTGACATGGGCTATAGTTAGCATAATAACTTTTTCTTGAGCATTTTTCTCTTGCAAAGTCAAGCATAGGTGCTGGCACGCGCTGTTATGTGACACAGGGAACCGATCAGGAAATCTGGGGAAAATGTCCTTAGAAAGATAAAGTAATGTAATGTCCGAGAGAGGAAAAGTGACTGCTGAATTGAGCTGAGAAGAAAGAACTGAGAAGAAAGTTAAAAGGTGTCCATAAGAAAGATGGAATAAACACTTTGAACTTAAAGGAGTTGAATCCACAGGCGTCCCTGCGGATGACCACTGCCAGGCCCCCAAGGCTCTCAGGAGAAAGAGATTGGTGAGATCTGCTACAAAACAGTGCTTGGCTTTGTATAATTATGGATGTCTCTTGTGAAATTAATCTGCCTGTTGTGAAATTAATCTCTATCATCTCAGGTGTGAAGTGCCTGCTACCCAGATTTACCACTTGAGCAATAAGTGTTAATTCTGCTCTCAAAACTACATGAGTCTGTGGAAAAATACAAAGTCAAAACAGAACAAGTTGTATCAGAACCTGTGCTGCATCAGCTCTACTAACTTTTGTGAAATAAAAAGCATATTGAAAGTGGCATGAGTTTTCAGCACAGAATGCATTCATTTCAATTGATGTGCTGGGAATTAACAGTTTATACCAATAAAGTACTTGTTAAATTATTGCATGCGCAAATTAATTATTGCACTTGCTTGTATTTAACTGTTTTCTGTCTGTTATCACTTTTACAATTTCTGATTTACTCTTGGTGTTATTTCCCTTCTCGAATACATTTGGTATTATATCCATTACTATGTATTTTTCTCTTTCTTTAACTCATTAATTTTCTGTTTTGGCTTTTAGACCAATTTCTTCCTGGGATTGTTCCAGCATGGGATTTCTGCAAGTTTCATCTTTGAAAGGTAATTTAGGGCTTTCATAGTGAAAGTTCAGTTTCATTGCTTAAAAAAAGGCCTCGTTATATAAGAACAAAAAATGACTGAGATGCTAACCTATTTTTTCCCCCCTCGTTGGATATTAAACAAGTCTTCTGGGGGTTATATAAGTTCAGAGATTCTTGAACTTCTGCCAGAACCATGGTACACTTCCAGTGGGTATATATAATTCTTTAATGCCTAGAATGCAGCTGGATATGTTGGGTTTACACATACCCAGGGTCTAATGCATGTTATCTGCTCCAAAACTGATTCGCTCTTTTGCCATAACTCTTACGAGATTGTTATACAATAAAGAGCCAGGTGCCAACAATCTCAGCAACGATGCCCCAGCTAAATCTGCTTTAGATAAAAGTGCACCTGCCAGAAGTATTTCCCAGGACATGCAATCATTTAGTCTACAAATTCAAATAATGCTTCTTCTCTTGCTTAAATTACACCTAGAAGTCTAGTCAGATACATAAAGAAAAATTGGTAGATATGCCAAAAAATGAATAAATTGGAGTCTTTGATCATGGATACAGATTTTACAGCCCTGGAGCTCCATGAATTCCAGTGTAGTTACTTCAAATTTATACCATTTAAGCATGAAAAGGCCTGGAATCACTTGTAAGAAATTTCTATTATTCTCTGGAAAAATATTTACAAAGGTGCGTTCTCCTGCAATTTTATTGAATTGTGTGCAGTAATGACAGGTAAGTGGCTTCTGTGCCTGTCCTGAGCCCTAGTTTTCAGATTTTGGGTCTGGATAACTTTCTAGCCATGAGCTGTTTCAAAGCTCACGGAGTGAAAGGCTGTCTGTGCAGCTGGGAGATTATTGCCTTTAATGGATGTAGAATTTCCCCGCTGACTTTGCTGTGTAACAACGCAGGGTACCAGCTCACCAAAGGTAGTCTGCCTTTTGTTAGAGCTTTTGTTGAATAGTTACAACTAAGCTCTGGAATACAGCATTCAGAGCTTAAATGCTTCTTTCTGTAAACTGGTGTAAATCAAATATTATTCCTTGGAAATCACCCTCTTGAAGAGCCTGTTTACTTTCACTGAATATAATAGGAGTCAGCCTGAATTTGGGTGGTGGAAGGTACACACTGCGTTAAAATCAGCTGGGGGAGTAGGTGCCTTAGAGAATTAGGGAGTACAGAGAACTTTGTTTGCAGATCTGTTCAAATCCAGATTCTGGATGACTGAAAGTTATTATTGTCACATAGCCATGAAACATTAGATCATCTTATGTCATTTCCTGCTCAGGCTTATGCTAACCAGAGTTGTCTAATTAGGACTCCTGCTGGGACGTCCAGGAGAAAGGAAGGACTGGCTGGCAGGCAGACTGCTTTAACTTCTCAAGCCTCATTGCCATCATGATGTCTGTTATTAAAATTATATTTATAGACAACTATGGGGAGCCCTTCTCTGCCTTCGCCCACAGTGTAGAGGAAGGCTGTGCCCCTCTCGCAGGGCAGCGCTTTTCTGTCTCAATTTGGTGGTTTTGCTTTTCAGCGGAAAGCCAGTTTTATGCTGCATGCACAGTAGGTGATAATAGTCTTCTTGAATGATCTTAAGTTATCTAATGGCATAATTAGGAATTTTAAATACAGAGATTATTCCAGTTCAAACTCGAGACAATTTTAACATTTCATTTTTCAAACCATTACAGCCATCGAAAGTCTCTGCTTGCTTTATTACAAGTAAAACTTCTGTCAGGATGAAGTAACGACATATTTTGAGAAGTTGTGAACACGGCTTTCGAATAAGCGAGAGTAGAGTATAGGTATAATAGTAAGTGTTTCCATGACCATAAAGAACTAATTAAAACAAATGAATAGATGGGTTTACTCACATAATTTTAAGTAAGTGCAGTATTGCTTGCTGTGATAGCTGGTAGTGACTGCGCTCTAGATATGTGCAGATTCTTCTGCTGAGGGGTCGGACCAGTCCAGCCTCTAATTAGTGTTATTCAGGGTTCTTCTTTGCTTCCAACATCTGCTTAAGTGAAACACAACTGTTGATTTTCATCTGCAGACAAAAGAGTGAAAAGTAATTAGTCCAATGGTTTCTACCCCATGGCTCAGGGACTCCAGACTATGTTTAGTATCTCTGAGACATGGAAATGAGTTGAAAGGTGAAAACTGGACACCCTTGTGGTCTGTGAAAAGCTTTGAGGGGTGACCGTGCTCTGTGGATCCCAAAGCATGGAAGCTACTACGCTAGCTTGTACCTGTGCAACACTGGTGAGTGATTTCTCCTTTCAGCTATCCTCTGTGACCTGTCTGATGGACTGCCTTTAAGTCCAGAGGAGAGCTTGGGATGGGTTCCTTCACCAGGGCCTGGGCATCTTGCTTTGCCCCAGCAGTGCAGAAAGCCTGGCCCTCACCTGAGTCGGTGTTAGTGTTAGAGGTGTAGGATCAGCATACCTGGCCAACTTCCCCCCTTTCCCAGAGGCAGGATTATGGAGGTTCTGTGAACAAGGAGGCTCTGCTGTTCTTGGGTTGCCCTTCACTAGCAGAAGTTCGCTTAGGTCTTAGGCCAGCAAGTACAAAATCTGAGTGACCCTAAGTGTCTTTTAAGAGAGCTGGAACTGAGAATGGGGTAAAAGTAGATCCAGAGTCAGGGCATCAAAACTGATTTCTTTGCAGCAGCTTTTCCTTAGCTGTACCCAGCGGATCCTGGGCACAGCTGGGAATATAAAATGCTATAAACATGGTAATGCTGGTAATATTGCCTGTTCTTTTGGCACTTAGCTTCCCTCTTGGAAGAAAGCCAGCTTGTCTTTTGAATTTTTTTTTTTTTTTNCCTGAGATGCTACGTACTTCAGGTCAGGCTTTGTGATTTGTGCTAAAGCGGTGTAACTGAGTAAATCTATTAATTTATTTCAATGTAGCAAGTAAGAATCAGAACCCTTACTGCTATGGCTGAATCAGTAAACAGAGGTTAATAAATTTTACCACTTTGTAGATTTTTTTCTGCATACGGGAACTCAAGAAAAAGTTAAAGGTACTTGCATGACATGAAGTATGAGTGAATTCAAACTAATCTTAAACTTGCAGTCTTTCAGGTAAGAGTATGGAAGAAAACAGATATTATAGGGTTTTTTTATTGTAATTCTGAAGCTGAGGACTTGAAACCATTTTTGAGTGACTAAGTTTTGCTTGTGAAAACCAACGCGTATCAATTGCAGATTAGGGCGATTTTGAAACAAACTTAGCAACTGCACTGTTATATTTGCAAGAGTTATAAAAAATACATCATTTACAGGAGACCAGAAGTGAAGCATTACAAAAGTGAGAAAGAAAATGAGTAAGCCAGGAGTGCAAAAGAGTATAGTTTGACTGGAAAGTAAATGTTGAGTAGTCTAGGCATCAGCACAGTGCAGATGAGGCTGATGTGCTCTAAGCTATTGTACCTATTGTGAAATATTTAGGGTTACAAAGGTTGCTGCTATGTGGTTTGGTTTTTTCTTGGGTTTTTTTTTTTGTTGTTGGTTTTTTTTTTTTTTTTTTCTTTCCTGGTAGTACTGTTAGAAAGTGAAAATTCACAGCTGGATTGGAGAGAGAAGTAAGGTTTACTCAGAGAGGTAGATGTATGATGATGGCGGGCTGCAAATTGTCTTGGTGAGTAAAAAACTGGGAGGAGAGACAGCTTAATGAGTGTCACAGTGTTGCAGAAGAGACTGATAATTGGAAGGGTGTCAGCGACCAAGAGTTAAAAATATAAAGCTAAACACAGTAGAACTTTTTTTTTGGGCAAAAACCGTAGCGCCACCAATGCAGATCTAAGCCTGGGAGACTTCAGCATTGTAGATCAGAACAAGTGCTAGTTCTAAGAAATCCTGCCTTCCATTAATGGTAGCAATGTAGAATTCACCCATGTCTTGTTGCCCGAGCCTGAACACCAAGCAGGTGACTGCAGTGATTTTTGTTATTAGCTGTTGCAGTTGGTACAGGATTTAGATGGTGGTTCTGGTGCACGTGGTGAGTCCTGATAAGGGTCATATGTAAAAGAGAGGTGATGGGGCCAAGCAACTGGGTGCTGTTATACAAACAACCATTTTCCCCTGTAAAATACAGCTGATATGAGTGCGATCTCTTTGACTGATGACATAATCCGAGTCTTGTACAATTTGATTTAGAGAGCAGAAAAGGGAGCAGAAATTAAACAGGAAGAGAAAAAATTAAAGGGGAAGGAACATGAACAATTCAAGATGTGGGTCTAGCATTTTTTACTGCAAAATGAAGCAAATGAAATGTCAGTCTGGCTTTTTGAAGTGTTTCAGAGACTTCCAAAAGTTACAGAAAGGCAGGGTTTTGGTTAAGGAATTCGTTATGGTGTTGTTGTTGGGAAGCATTGCTGACGTTGCTTAAATGCAGAATAGATAGGATGCATTTAAGAGCTGAAAGAGATCAATATTCAAGCAATGACATAGGAGGGGGATTTCACTTGGATCAAAAATTGTTAGGATTTTCTAAATGCTATCTGTAACAAAAAGGAAAACAAGGCAGAAAAACGTTTCACAGCCAGTTTTATACAGATACAAGATTCTTATCAGTAGAATCATTGAAACTAGAAGCATCTGTTTGGAGTGGGAAATATATTTGGCATTGCAGTGTTGTGTTTTATTCAGATGTCAGATAGAAGGTGGAATTATGGCTAAGTGTCAGTAAGAGGAAAGTCAAAACAAAGGTAAGGAAAGGTGGCAGCTCTACATCAATATGGTTGAATGAAATTGCAGTAGGGTGTTATTTAAATAATGAGACCCCCAGAACCCACAGGTCACATTCTAATCATGGTTTATTTCAGAGTTTGTCACCAAAACCAGAATTTGGTCTCCTTTTTGAGCTACCATTTTTAATTACAGTCCATAGGCAAGCAAACAAAGGAATTTAAGTTAATGACTCACATGTCCAAAGTAGAAAGCAACTGCAGCAACTAACTTAAATGCATCCCAAAGGGGGACTGTTATGCAGGAACATAATTTCTATTTATTTCTTTGCTACTAATAACTTAAGTATATGACACGGTGTCACTATGAAAAACAGATAAGGAGGTTATGGATCTGTTTCTGTACACAAATCTGTCTCATTGGCTATGACCAGGCTTTAGGACAGTCTAAACACAATGGAAACCATTTGGCTCCCAAACACGATGTGACCCTGTAGAAAACATGAAGACAGAAAAGGCAAATGCTTTTACACAATGGTTTTACATCCTTGCTCTCTCTATCGTTCTTTGGCAGTTGCAGGGAGAGAATTGCTGCTGTTTGGACCATGAAATGTATTTGGAATGTTAGAGACATGTTCTATTAAGACATCAGTTAGCAGGTGGAACCTGCCCGGACCTCCATCCTTGTCGTGTCTAGGAAAAATACAGCAGGTGGGATGGAAAACACCTATGGACTGAACCTGAGCCACAGGCTGCTAGGTGAACTTTGGCAACTGGATTATTGAGAATGGCAAGTGAAGTGAAGAATATAGATAAGTTCGTGAGAATGCTTCATGGGACAGAGGGAAGTTAAGTTTCACGGTGAAGGTGTACTGATGGTGAACAAACACAAAGGGTGAGATATTGTAAAGACAGCTGGCGTTCTTATGATTAGAAAAGCAACATCACCTGAAGCATTCTCACTTAGATTAGGTGTTTAGTAGGTGTGGTGTGTGCATCTTGAGAAATACCCCAAAAGAAATACTTTTCTACTTCATAAGCTCATTCCCTTATTGTTTGCTAACCAGTTGTCATCATTACAGGCTCCAGCCCTGGCCTCTCATTAATCGCAATCAGAGAAATGTGTTGTTCTCACACCAGGGGAGGAAGTCCAGTTTTTAGTTCCCAGTGATCACCTCTTGTTCTTAAATATTTTTGTTAGTTTTGTGGGGAAAAAACAAAATTATCTTTCTGTTCCTCTATCCTTGATCAAATGTTACTTCCAATGGAGTGGAGATACCATCAGTGATATGCTTGAATCTAAATGGGCAAAGAAACCACAATTGTGTTTTTCAAATTTCTTTGGTAAACAATGAGAGAAAAATACAAGTTTGCAAAACAGACAAGCACAAAAATGCTAAGAAATCATCAATGATGAGACAAGGTAACATAGAGAACTAGGTACATTCTGCTCCCAGTTGTTCTGAAAGACATGGATGATGAAACTCACTTCGGGTTAGTCTAGATTTTCACCAGTGCGAGAAAGAGCAAAATCTAGCACTTTTTAAAAATAATTTGCCTGCCTTATGAAATGAAAATTTCAAGAGAAAAATGCTCCGTTGTCAGGTCTTAGAAAATCCTGATCGTGCAGAACTCCGCAGAGATGGAGCTTAAAGCATGACAGGTGCAGATTTATGAATCTAATAATATTGGGACCTTAGATTTAGTTTTTGCTCTTGATTGAACTGAATAATGTTAAAAGATTGTATCATTATGTCTATTATAATTTTTCTTTAAATTATTTTAAACTGAATTAAGATGTACCTAGCATTTCAAAGCAACAGTATTATTTTAAGAACCTGTTTAAGTAAAACTTGGGTATAAACAGAAAATAAAATGTGCATTTTTCTTGAAAGTTCTGCACTTTTTAAGCTCAGATTTGTAACTTTTCTAGCATGACATTTCCAAAACCAATGGTAAATTGAAGATATTCTGTCTTAGAAGAGGTCAGTTCTTTCAGTTGTGTGACTCTTCCTGCAAAAACTTTTAAAAGTTTCACAATAAACTCAATCAAGAGGCTTTTCTATTGAAATCTAATGCTATCTGTCACATATTTGCCCAAAGACTAAGGACTTGGCCAACCTTACCTGGAGGCAGGGCAGCAGAAGACATGTACAGTGACTGTAAGTGGAAGCGAGTGACCGGCGACTGCCCCGGCGTGGGATGGGAAGGAGGGCTCAGCTCAGGCTGAGGCACGCTCCCAGGGTTGTCTTGTTGTTCCCTGAAGATGTCCTTTGTGACCCTTCTCCTCTCCTCTCCCTTTTCCTGGGGCAAGAGGTGCCGGCAGGCAGGAGGAAGGGCAGGGGAAGACGGCAGAACCGGAGGCAGGGGCTGGAATGGGGCTGTCTGTGTTCTCCCGGTGGCCATCAGGGACGGAGCAAAAGCCTCGTCTTTCATCTCCTCTCAAAGCGGGGCTGCTTTCGGGCGCACCCTCATGCACGCTGAAGCGGAAAGAAATGCCCTCACATGCAGATGAGGATGCCAGAGAGCACTTCTGCCGTGGTGCCCAGATCCTCTGGCGGTCCGCACAAACAACGGTAATTTATCTGCTCTCCAGACATTTATTTATTGAGTGGAGAGGAGGGCTGAGCACTTGCAGGACAGTGAAGTAGAGAAATTAGTAGGAGGTTCAGAGAATTAATAACGTCATGTGGAACTGTTCCTTGTTTAGTTACCAGATGAAAGGTATCTCAATCAATTAAACAGCCATCAAACCATCCAGAGCCTGGCTGGCCTTGGTGAAAGTAGCTTGTGTGAAATCCAGTTTTGAGTGTGCCGGCATCACTCCCATTGAGATAATTTACCCAATTAGTGCAAACTGGGACTCCTGTTGTCCCTTTCAAGAATTAGACTAATAATGAAGTAGCGCCAATGACTTTTCTACACAAGCATCAATCTCATTAGTTCAGTTTTTGGACTGGAGACCTTTCTAAAAATTCTGAGGGATACTTATATTTTAATGCTATAAATTTATTCCAGATGAGGATTTGCAGGTGCACTTCATGTGTATGTGTTAGTGAGAGAGAGCCAGCTGGTGCGTCATGTAGGTGTGTGTGTAATGCAGCAAACAGCTCAGGTTGGTGGAATCAAATGACATCTAGCGTTCCGTAGAGCAGATGAGCTTTTTTTTTTTTTTTGTACGTAATTATTTAAATGGGATTTTTTTGGAAGTCAAGCCAACAGGCTGCGTGAGTACAGGCTGAACAGGGGATGTGAGGCGCAGGCAGCAGCTGGAGCTGTACTGCTGGCATTGCTCAGCCTTTCACCTTGCACGTGCTTACCGTAATGTAAAGGTAATTGTAAAAGAATAGCAATTTATTTCCTCTCTCTTTCTTCCTCTGTAAAATACTGAATGACAAAGTAGTGTCTGAAGAACAAGCATTTTTGTGGTTGAGGAGCAAGAAAGGAAGGTGAGATTGGGGAAAAAATGCCGAAGAAGGGGCATTATCCTTATTTCGCCTCAGTATTAACAAAAGCCTTAACAAGCCTGGAACCTGCGTGCCAAAAAATGCGTTGGTAAGCGTGTGGCCGTCCCATGCATACCTGCTGCTGGAGCTGGGTGGGAAGGCAGGAGCCGATGGAGGTGCTGATGTATGGTTCTAATAGAAATATACAAATGCTGTAAATATAAACATCTAATGCTGTAAGAAACAACCTGATCTAGCTGAAGATGTCTCTGCTCATTACAGGCGGGTTGGACTAGATGACCTTTAAAGGTCCCTTCCAACCCAAACTATTCTATGATTCTATAAGGTGTGGGATATCCCTTTGGTCAGTTGGGGTCAGCTGTCCCAGCTGTGTCCCCTCAAACTTCTTGGGCACCCCCAGCCTGCTCGCTGGCAAGGTGGTGTGAGGAGCAGAACCTGTGTAAGCACTGCTCAGCAATAACTAAAACATCCCTGTGTTATCAACACGGTTTTCAGCACAGATCCAAAACCTAGCCCCATACCAGCTACTGTGTAGAAAATTAACTCTATCCCAGTCAAATCCAGTACAAATGGTGAAGGATGCTGAAGCGCTGTGTTGGCTCCAATCAGTGTTCCTATGTTCAAGGCATAAGCTTGAATCTCTGGTGGAGAGAATGGAGAAAGAATGAGCCAGTGCTTGCTCTGACACTGGTCCTGATCCTTCAGCCAGGGCTTCCATAAATCTGCCCCCAAGCTCGTGAAATTTTTTGATGTATACAGGCAGGGGGAGGGGAACCAGTCTAATTAGAAGGGGGAAAAAAAAAAAAAAGGCAAGCTGAAGGAGAACTAATTACTGCAGTCATTTTTTTCTGGCTTTGTTAATGAGGAAATGGAATTGGGAAAGAGAGATACTGCATATGAAACACTTTGACAGTTTAAAAACTGTTAGCCTCATCTAGTGAGACTCCTTAATTTTTAGTACTAATAGCAAAGCCATTCCCAGAACAACAGTTCTCTGAGCTGCAGTGGTACTCTGGGGATGCTGCTGCTATTTGTAATAATATTACTTCTCTTCTTCTTTTCTTTCTTTTTTTTTTTTTTAAAAAAAAAAACCCTCATCACTCCCCGTTTATTGTCGTACTTGCCGCATGTGATGAAAACAAGGGAAGCTTGCACATTTGGAGTGGCTCCTGTGTGTCTCAACAATCTTATCCAGCTCTCCCAAGGATCAGAGGAACAGGCACCTGCCTTCTCCATCCCCCCTCCTGTGGACACTTCAACAGTCGCCAGCTTTCACCCAGCTTCAAAGGCAGGTGAGGGGCAGATCGCTGATGGCTCTTCACGCAGTGAAAAACACCTAACAAAGAAATGTGAATAAATGGCTATCTTTTCCCAGGATATTCCACAATGTTCGCTACAATAGTTGATAACATCAGGTGAATGCAACACACTTGTAAAGGGAAACATATCCCTTTGCAGCATTGACATTTTTGCTGCAATACAGGTTTTCTTAGCAACTTGGTTGAAGGAAACTGCTTGCCCTGAAACAAACAAACAGTAAAGAGACAGAAGAGTGGGTACATTATTTTTCTTTTACCTTTGGACTTTGTTACCAAAATGTTATCCTATAATATGGCATCCACTTAAATTTTTTTAATGCAGGCATCTTGGCATGTATCCATTTGTAAACATTGCTCACATTGAAGGTAATTGATGTTTGAGATGTATAGGATCGAACCCACTCAACTCTTGTGTAGATTTGCTGATTTACGTGAAAACTCACATGCCCTTGTTTATGTGATTGGCCACTCCCTTTTTTTGTACAAAAATAAATTGTTTCTTAAGCACAGATTTTATCTTCTCTCATAAATCTACCGCTATTGAAATCCAGGCTGCATCCTAAGCAGTCCTTACTGCCTCACTTTTTCCTCTGGAATGGAGTTGTCTTGTGTAGACTAATATATATGTAAGTGTTCACATCAGAAGAAAACTCATAATGTTCCATTCTCTCACATATACTTGTTACAATTGAGTATTTACCTCAAAAGGGTGCTGTGCTGGGCACAGCTTCCACTATAAATGAGAGCGTTTGAATCTGCTCCACAATGGTCCAAGTTCAGAACTGGTGTCAACTCCAATTTGTCTGTAAGGGTTAGGAAGAGAGTGATTTCTTGCTTTATTAGAGACAAATATATTTGCTTTCAGTGTGAAAATATGCAGTGGCACAAATGTCACTTGAGCTGTGCTTTCTGCAACAGATCTGAATTTGACCTAGCGTGCAAACACAATTTTCACAAATTCAGGACTGAAAGGGAAATCCTGGATTATTGTGTGCAGTCCCGTCCTCCCAGGAGAAAATAGGTTTTAGAATTTCTTTATTAAACTCCATTTTACCCCAATGTTGTATTTTTTGCCCCACTGTAATAACAGAGGGCTGTTCAAGAACCCACTCTTCCAAAGGCTCAAAACCTTCTTCTAAATCCAGTCTTACATATTCAGGAACAATTTATACCCAGTTGTTCTCATGCCAGCATTTTCCTTTAGCTTAAACAGCTCTTTCTTCTCTGCACGTTTACCTCCCCCCAACGTATTTATAGGCAGCAATCATAACTCCCATTGTTTATCACATCTCTACTTACTGTTTTAATTAGAAATAGCAGCCCTGATTTCTTCCTTTTTCTTCTTTATAAAATAAAAGATTGATTATCGGATATTTGATGCCACCAATTTTCTTTCCTTTTTTTTTTTTTTCCTGTTAATTTTAAATGGCATCAATTTATTTAACTTGCTGCTCATACTGAAAAAGAATGTTATGCCTAATTGGCTGCATTTTCCTAGCTACACAAAGGGGGCATTGCATAAAGGCAAAGCAATTGGATTCCCTGTCAAAACAAATTAGAAAGTATATTTTTGGTTCGTATTAGAGAAACAAAAATACTTGGTTCCTCTGCAAGCTGTATAATCATTTGACCTAGTTATGACCTCAGGTGCACTTGGTTCACCTCCAAAGACCAAATGAAGTGATAACTGTAGCTAGTCAATAATCCAGGACTTAGCTGGCCCAGGAGACATTAGTATTAGCATCCTATGGGTGACGTCTAAATTAGATGGCAGTCAGGTACGTGTACACTAGAGTGGTCATTAGAGTGGGCAGATGTGCTCAACTAATGGCTTACAGTGGGGATTGCTGCAGGGGGAATTCCTTGAGAAAAAAAGTGAGTTAATGTGAGACAATAAGCTATACAAAAGGGTGCTTTTCTGTGAGCTGTGATGAATATTTTCAACGTACAGACTCGTTACAATTATTTGATGGATAAAATATGTGAATTATTAATTTGACCTGAAAGATGAAGCTAATCTGGGTACATAAACGTTGGCCAGTAATACTGTTCAAAGTAAGATTTTCATTCTAAATGTGTAAAAACACTGGACTAAACCAGGAACGCAACATAGAGCCCTATGCACGACAGAATAAAGCTCTACACATGTAAGCAAAAAATGCCTATGATCTCATTACAGCATGGAGAGCTAACCAGCATTACTCCCAGATCACAAAGAAAACCAAGTGCACAAGCGACCTGAGTACCAGCATCTATGCAAATCTCAGGCAGATGCAGAGATTTATACACACTTTACACACCCCTGAGGAAATACCCATTTTATATCACTGGCAGAGCAGATGTATTTTCCTCTGTGAAATGTGCGTAGAATCTAATCAGAACAAAATGTTTAATGTATTCAAAACAAGCACATGCAATCCCTTAACTTTGCTAGTAAACTGGAAGAGAGAGCAATGTCATATCTGAACTAATTAGAGGTTTTATTGTACACTATGACTATACATTTACGTGAGTGCATTAGCACAATCTTGTGCCATTCCAACTGCACTGCAAATTCTTACCCAGGCAAAAATAACTTTTATTCTGGTCATAATTGGCAGCGTGTTGAAAAAGCTGCCAATGTGAGATATTGCGCTCCCTTTAAAATTTTGATGTAGATTCCCGGTGTTTCCTCCTGCCCACTCCCCTGCCGCCACCAACCTTTTTAACTTTGTGGATATGGAAGAAAGAAAAGTAAAAAAAACACTGGGCAAAAGTCAGGTCCAAACAGAGCCTTCTAGAGCAATCAGCCCAGTCCTGCACCTGTAAGTTTTGCAACAGGAAAGTGTGTATTATGCTGCAAAATTTGAACTTGTAGACTGTTTTGATGTCATACCATCAGAAAAAAAGAACATGGTGCAGTTAATGTCTCTGTAATCCTTAACAGTATAAAAGGAGATGTATATTTGAAACGTCAAGGCATTTGAATGTATCTTGTGCCATGGTCATGGACAATTATGTAAGGATCCATGAATAAAACATTTTTAGTACATAAACAGAGTAGAAACATAAGAAAAAAAGAACAGAACATGCAGTTATGAATCAAGAAGAAAATTCATCCTTTAATCTTTTTCAGGCTTTGGATCATAGCACTCCAAGTAAAGCAGAATTACTCCTAGTAATGTCCAGAGAAATACACAATTTACAACCTATGCACTGCAAAGATTTTAATCCTTAATTTTTTTTGTGAGCCTTGCAGATGGAGAAATTATTGTTAGCCTTTCTAAGCCTTTGATATTTCAGCGAGGAGATCCAAATAAGGGCGCATTAGTGTCCGTAGATTTAAATGCAGGATTAGCAAGATGTTAGTGTTGAATTCAGGACAATGACAGCCAGCCTCACAAAGCAAACAAATCACTCATCCCGCTTCTGGCATCAGCTGGCAGTAACGTGTCAAGGAAGACTGCTTGTTCCAAGGAACTTGTCGCTCATGTAGTGACACAGATATTTGTCAGTCTAATAAAAGCCTAGGAGAAAGGAATATATAATTTGGAAATGATTTAGGTAGCTGAGTTATCAAGGGGTTAAATATAGTACAATTATTTCAACATGCCAATTTTGAGATGTGGCTTTTTAATGATAAATGAGTTCCTGGGATTATTCAGGATGTTCTTGCTGAATGCTAGCGAGGCAGGTTTCGGCGTGCATTAGCTGAAAATCCAAGATTTGTCAGAAGCAGGGTACTAAAGAGATCATTTACACTGACTAATAAAAATGAAGCATTCTGGTTCTAGAACCGATTCTTATTAATATTATTTTGCAACCAGTGAAGCGATACAAGGGATGTCTAAAATAAAGAATGTCTTTCAAGACTTGCTCAGAACAACCAGGCCCTTCTCAAAGTGCAGACCTTTCTGCTTGTGAATTAAAAATTAAGCTTTATTTTGCTGATTGATTAGGCTGTGTTTGGATATTCATCTGGATGTGCAGTAACTACGAGCTAGATTTTCCACTGGTTCATAGGTTGACATCAGTCCAGCAAGCGAGTGGCGCTACTGTGAGCTCCACAGCTGAGAATCCTCATCCTAAGCTCTATCTGACTGAGTTTAAATGGTTTTAAAGTTTTCAGAGCTTATGAATTTCCAAACTGTTTTCATGGATTTGATGCAGCCTTGCAAAATGTAATTCCCTGGGCACAAGTGTGAGTTTAGTGCTGTGGAATTGTGGCTGATGGTAAAGCAGAGAAGGGTTAATTAGTTGATCAGATTTGTTAAGGGTATTTTCCATCTTTGAGAAATTCCAGGATCTGGAAAAATAACTAAGTTGGTTAGGGGAGTACAAAGAGGGAATCTGAGTGTTTCCCACATAAGGGAAATTCTGAAGAGTTTTGTTGAGAAAGACGAGAAGTATTTTATTTAAAAAAATGGAAATCTTGGTGTGACCATAGTTGGGTACAGTTCTATTAAAAGGCTTGGTGACTCCATACAGGTAAGAAGCCAGTTTTGAAAGACTCTTGAGGTCTGTGCATTTACATGGACATTTTCTGATGGTGAAAACTTCCATCGGAGAACTTCTGACTGGTCTCAAAATGAGCATAGCACTAAGGATAGTCAAAGAAACTGGACTGGTGTCACACGGTCCTCATGTGCAGAGCCCCTGTGGTGAAGAGGTGGAAAAGAAAACTGATAAAGGGTAGGAAGAAAGAAAAAGTGGCAGAGGGAAAGTAAGAGTTTTGAGAAATCAGAATTTTGAATAGAGGAGGCGACGTAGTTTGAAAGCTTGAGCATGGGCAGAGAAACATTAATTTTCACCCTCTTTCCATTTAAAATGACATTTTAGGCAGTTAAATTTTGCCTATTTCCAAAAGCCCACCAGTCTGAAATTACCTATTATTTGACCGGAGAAGCAATGTGAACTGAACGTTTGCCTACCTTAGCAGTAAGAACAAGGTCAACCATACGTGCTGCTATTTCTCCTGGAAATAGTCTTATTTTAGCACCAACCATTTCTAAGTTGCAGCAACGTTTTAATGTCACTCTTCCTGAAAACCCTTCAGGTTCCTTGCACCTGTGTGACAAACAGGAGGGAGACAGCACTCAAGAGGAAAGCATGAACCAAGGCTGAGAGGAATAGCTGGCTCAGGGCTGATGAGGGTGCTGCTCAGCTCTGGTCTCTTGGAGATAGAGAGAGCAGTGGCAGAGATGCAGGATGCGAGAGGACTCCTATCTCCAGCAGGGCTGGCTGGTGGAAACCCAGGGACAGTGGTGATTCTCATCCTCCCCTTCCCCCTCTACAGGTTGGAGCTGATGGAAACGTCAAATGGCAAGACGGAAGAGCACGGAAATGAAAAGAGCATGGTGGAAAGAAGATGCAAGCACGCCAAGACACAGGAGCTCCTACTGGAGCAGGAGGTGAAGCCTGTGTCTGCGAGCTCCTTGGTAGTCTTCCTTGGCCTGCAAGACCTCTGCAGATGAAAGGAGCCTGCTGTTCTGGGCTGGATGCAACAAAAAACTTTTCAAAGTTTTTTGTCTTCTGCAAAAAATGAGGGAGACGTCTGTATGTGCCTGTGAAAGGTATTTAGGGCACTGTGCCTGGCTGGGAGAAGCCCACCTTTATCCTTCTGTTGTGCCAGGCTGCTGGCTGAGAACCTCAACCACGGGGCTGCCGCTCCCGCGCCTGTTCAAGGAGTATTTCTCATTTCTGAATATTCATCTTATAGAGATTGAAACATCTTTGGTGAGGCAAGCAGAGACTCAATCCCCAGGGCAACTCCCAGGGCATGAAAAATTCAGCTCTAAGGCTCTTTTAAGTGCTTGTCTTTCTTCTGAGTCAGGCAGAACAGGTCTGGAAGCTGGGGTTTTGTGCAATTCGAGGTTTCCCCATTACAAGCACAGGGACAGCGTCCTTTTTCTCAGTTTGACCAGAATTTAAATCCTGTTGCTAAAAAGAATTTGCTGGCAGAAGTTTTGCTGAGACTCAAATAAACCCCATGAAAAGTTTTAATGTAGATGAAGCAGTGTTTTCCAATTGCTTTGCCAGAAAACTTCCAGTTAAACCCTATTTTGTAGCAATGCAGCCTATATTGGAGACTTAAGAGGGAATGACTGAAAGTTCGTACACATGAAGCAATAGCAAAGCCTATGCTATTTCCGGAGCCTAGGAAAGCCAATAAGGATTTTCCTTTCAACCCGTCTTCCCCTTGGTGGGTCTTTCCATGTACTCATGCAGCACCAGCTTGGTGGGAACCCAGACGTTCCCAGCTGGTCTTTAAAATCTCCTTCCCACAATGCCCATAGTTTACTTGGAATGAATCAATTAAATTAGCAGTTTATCTCAGCCTTTTATACTCCTCCACTGTCTTTGTGGTCCCCAGGGCAGCTTCATAGATTCTGATCACGCTGGACAGGCGATAGCGACGTTGGGGTGATGGGCAGCCCATGCCGAAACAGAGCATCTCGCTCAACTTGTCAGCATTTTCAGCCTCAAGGATGAATATTATTCCTGCAAGTGCAGCAGCTCCTATGGGAAGAGTTTTCTTCTCACATTATCCACCAGAGGCTCTTTTAAAATTAAAATTAATTCTCTGGGGAGACTATAACAACCCACTGGAGAGGAGAAAGACTATAAAGAAGTGCAATTGCCCTGAGAGGAACTATTTTACTAAAGTACACTCTCTCCTTTTTCACTTCTGTGGGTGCAGCCTGGACTCACCACACCAGTACCGGAGGACACTGGCCATGGGGTTACAGGACGTGAAGCTGTGTCAAGTGGAGCTCAGCTGGGTTGCAGGGGTTTGGGAGGCACCAGCTCTCTCCACATCTGGCTTTCCATACAGTAGAAACTTCAGAACATGGTCTCTATGAGCCCTCCTATGTGCTTTGACACCAAATGAGATGACCAACATAGTGTTTGGAGTGCAAGCACAGCTTTATTACCTGCTTCGTCCCGTCTTTGCATCAGGAATAGGAATGAAGGAATCAAGCTCTCTGACTTGGGCTTGAATTTCTGATCCAACACCAGCTGCTTCTCTGTTTCTCTAGTAATTAGTCTCACTGAGAGGTGCTGGAATTGTTGAGAGGGTCTTGGAGGGGGTAACAATGTGCATATATGCCTTTTGCCCAAAGCACAAGGGGAAAGAAACCCTCCAGTGCTGGCATTCCCAGAAATGTTTTCTGAATAATTCTCTTATCCATGTTTGGACACAAATGACCTGTTGAAGCTCAGAACAGACGAGGCTACTGCTACTTATTTGCTTTGGGGGCTGTGGACAAAGAATGACAAGGTAACTAAAGCGAAGGTGTTGGGAGCTGAATGCAGTCCTGGGACCTTCAGGAGCGTGTTGGGACCAGAGCTTCTCCCACGGTGGTTCTGCAGCTTTTATTAGCATAATTACAGTGGATTTGCAGGGACTTTGAAGGTTGCCCTTTAGGCTTCATTTGGGGAGCCCTCTGATTACGGAATTGATTTCCGCCTTTCTAAAATTTCTTGCTGATCATCCCATTAGTTGAAGGGGGTGGAGGATGTGAGGCGAGAAGCTAGAGAAAACTAGGCAAGCCATGTTTATTTTTTGCTGCCTCTGCTGGCTCATTCTGCACCCTCTGTGTGCACACAGCCTTTACACTGGCCGGTTACAATCTTAAAAGTGACAATAATAATTCAGGCCACAGCCTAGCAAAGCATCTATAAACATTCATACCTTCTGGCATGTGAGTAGCCCCTGTAAACATCAGGAGGTTTATTACCCTTGCTGTTTTTGTGAATAAGAGATTTTCCACGTGTCTCAGCAGATATGAGCAATCAAAGAAACTGAAAAGAAAAGTGAAAACCAGTTTTGAAATGGCTTTTGTTTTTCCAAGTGGGTAAAAGATACATGTATGCGTGCGATTTTTATGCTTTAAAACTGTTAGGAATAAATATAAAATATTAGATATATTTCTATTAAATCTATTTCTTTACATGCTTTAAACATAAACCTAAAGGGAGTGTTTTGATCAATATTTCCATATGAATTTCATTAGTCATGGAAACCAATTAGTTTTCCTAGCAGTATCTGTAATACAGATGCTTTCCACTGGGAACTTTGATGAAACTTAGCTCATTTCTCACAGGTCCCTTGACACCCATGAGAACAGCAATATCTTTCAGGACCACTGCTGGCCCTGAGTGGCAAGGTCATGATGGAAGCTGCCACCTCCTGCTTTGTCCTGTCTTTGCTTCGTGAAGAGGAATGAAGATTCAAACCTCCGGATTTGTCAGTCTCTGGAAATGCCCTGTTTACCTGTTACAAAGGGCCGTAAATAGAACACAATTTACCAAGACAAAAGGATATTAGATGTAAATGTATTTTCAGCCAGGGTGTCCTCACAAACACAGTTTCTTGGAAACGATGATTAACCTTGCTTATTTTCTGTAGTGCTGTTTGAGCTTCTTTTTTAGGGATTGTATGTTTTTATTTGAACTACAAGTAATTTCTTGCCAATTATGCTGATGAAGTGTGAAGCTCATTCACAATTCCTTTTTCAGATTCCAGTTCAGTGCACAATAATGCTCAAACTACCTACGGCTGGATTGTCAAGGTAGAAGTAGGTTATTTGCTGCTGACATGATTTGACCTACATTAGAAGGAGGAAAGAATAATCTCTCCCCCTCTTTGTTGGTTCCACAATCTGTAGCTACAAAAACGTGCAAAGTCCAACTTCAAGCAGAGATTTTGGTATCCCAGGCCAAACAGTGTCATCGTAACTCCAGTTAACTGATGTTGAAGTGGCTTCACTGCATATGTAAGAGAAAGTAATTTAGTCTAGTGTTGGCAAAAACACGTTTTAATTTGAAATTTGTGTGTGCACGTGTGTCCTGAAGAGGAGCTAATTAAAAAAAAAAAAAGGTGAAGACTAGTCGACTAGTCAGCAGCCTGAAGGGTAGGGAATTCCCTTGGGGTGGTAGCAGCTACAGTTTGAATATTGCAGACTGAAAAAAAAGACTCAAACGCAAGTCTCTCGCTATTCAAGCGAATGCTTTAACCATGCCTAAGGTGACTGGTGCTGGCACTTTTTACCCCAGTATGTTTTTCGGTGAATGCGCCTCGGGCTGGTGTGCTGAGGGACGAGCACAGCGCTGCCGCTGCTGCCGCTGCTGTGCATGAGGTGGGGTCTCTTTGCCCGATGGAGAGGAAGCCACGGTACCTCTTGTAGCATCTCCCCAGATTACAGCAGTGCTCACGCAGGATGCAGCAGTGAATCTGTTCCGACCTTGTGCTTCTGAGTGAGAGCAGGTATCTGTGTTTAGAGGTTTGGATAATGCTATGGTTCAAAAAAGTGGTTTTTTTTTTAAAGTTTGGCCCAGGCTAAAGAGACTGGAAAGCAAGGCTTACAGCTGCCTGGGTCCCAAACTTAGCTGAGAATTTAATGCTTGGGTTTTTTTTATCTAAACTCTACAACTGAAATTTATTGCACTTGGCTTTATTTAGTTGTGTGTTTGAACTGGATCACATTTACATGATGAACTGTCTGAGAATAACCCTCTGATAAAAAGCTGTTCTCACTACCAGCAAAGCTGCTCCGGATGGACACTGGGGTGACTGAGGTCAGAATGTGTCCTTTGGGAATTTAGTAGCAGGCTTGTTTTGTAGAGAAAGTCAGAGGCACTTTGGAAGCTCAGCAGCTGATGTAGAGTGGGTGCTCCAGCAGTCAGTTCTTGTGGCCAGTACCCAGCAAGTTACATAGCCAGCCTTAGCGCTAATAAACCCGTGTGATACAGTTTTTACCGAAGTTCAGGTTACAATCATCTTACTTTGAATAATATTTCACTCCAAAGACAAGCCTGCTGCAAGCAGTCAGGCTGTTCGCAGACTAAGGCACTCGGCATCAGGGTGAGAAATTTGGCCTATACTGTCGGACTGAATGTGATTCTGAGACAGGAATAATTCAAGAGGGAAAGAAAAGAAATAACCCTCCTAAAATTACAGTACCGGTTTCTCAGTCGTATAACTGTACCTCGTATGTTTTTTGTGCACTTTCACCTGGCAAATGAAGCTGCATGACCTGCTAAGGGGTTAATCGGTTTGGTTTACTTAAAAATTCTTAGCCACGATGAAAACGTTTTAGCACCTAAGAGGAGAGATTGTGGGTGAAAAACTGAAGATACATGATTTATCACTCCCCTCACAAATAAAATTTATTCATTGCATCCACCAGCCATCACACAGATGGTCAGAAAATTGGCTTTGTGTAGGGATGTGGATTCAGGCATGAATATTAATATGAGACAGATGTAAACGCATATTAATATGCATTTGCTTTGCATGGACTGACATTACAATATTTTCATTAAAGAAACCACATTTGAAATGGAAAGTATAGGTCACCTTTTAAAAACATAAAATAGTAGGGTACAACGTACTTACATTTTCCTGGAACAACAGAAACGACGGAATATGTTTGGTTTTTTTTTTAAAAAAAAAGAAGTGTGTGTGACATTTCTTATAGCAAAAATATGTTGGATGCAACATAATAATTAATAAATCAGGAAGACATATCTCACTTTGTGGTTAAAACACATTTCCTCCTTTTTGCCTGCCTTGTTACACTGGCAGGAATGCACGCCATAATGTTTGGGTGATGGATACAGGGATCCAGATCAGCATACGGTGAAGTTAAGCTAAGTTGGGTAGACTTTCTAAACTCATCCTGCCTCAAAATGCACCATCCAATATGTTGTTGTTTTTCCAATGGCAGCAATGCATAAACCCTGTAAGATTTATGAAGATACAGCACTTCACGTGATTTTTTTTTGGTAGGAGACAGCATTTATGTTTGCAGCAGCGTTCACATCTGTGCATTGCTAGTATTCGCTCATGGTAACATCATGCATTTGCCCAAAGAGGATCACGGTGTCATTATATATGTCATATTATAAAAGACCATTTCACAGATACCTGCTAAGCATTTTTTGCAAGGGCTCTGCAACAAAAATACAATTTCAAGGGGGAAATTGGATCAATTTTATTCTTATATAAAACATTCAGGTGTTTTCTAGCTGGTAGCCGCAATGCTTGAGTGTCCAAGTAAACAGTTTTATAATTATAAATATTTTGCAAGGAGACTGAAGTTAAGATGAAAGGTGTCAGCAAGCTCTCCGGTGTCTTGTCAGACCCCACGCACCCTTCGAGTGTAACTATGGGGTTATAAATCTGTGGAAACACCTGGGCTGGCTTCTGCTTGCGTGGCAAAGCAGGTCGGTAGCCCTCTGCATCCTGCACGTGCAGGTGTGCGCTCGGGGAGCCGACTCCCTCCTCGGCAACTGCGTAATATAAAGATGGCACAAGCGCTGGTGTGAGCAAGACGGAGCTTTTTGTCCACGTCCGACCCGTGTGGCCAGCGATGAAAACCCTGTGTGTAAGGTGGAGATAATAATTACACAGCTGTAAATTGCTTTGAGTGATGAAACCCACAGCACGTTATCGGCCAGGCCACGCTGCTTGCTGCCAAGTGCAGGATATGGCACAGAAGCGGTAGCCCCATGGGCTCCTTCGGTGCTTCCCTGCTGCGAGGCTACTGGGCGTGGGGCAGAGGAGCCCCGTGCTCTGCTCCCTGTGCATGGAAAGGGCTCGGAAAAGGGGCTGCAGAGGCAGCTGTGACACTTCCGTGTTGTCTGCAGATTACCCTACATAGGGGCCATTTCTGGCTGGCTTTTAAGAGCATCCAACCATCCCGGTTGGTACGATACTGGGGTAGGATCTAATGCCCTGCTGTATTTTGGAAGGCCCTATGAAAACAGTAGCCTGGTAGCTCTTCATGCTACCAGATGACAATGAAGCCTTTCGACATTTCTTGCAGCAGATGCTGGGTAAATAAATGTGGACTCTGTGACCTTTGCTCGAGCCCTCCCAGGTGCTTGGAAGACTCTGAGGCTCCTCTGTATGTGTGTGTAGGCGTTATGTCAGTTTAATGATGGAAGGGGAGAAGGAAAGTTTATATTTCCTTTACTTTTTTTTTTTTTTTTTTTCTTTTCAGTTTCCTAAGTTTCAGAAAGTTTCGCACAGAAGACTGCTCCGTAGCTCCTGAGAGCGTGCTGCCCTTGTTTTCCCTGTGGCTGCCTCGCTCCAGCTCAGCTGTCAGTCAAGCGGAGCATCTCCAGAAAGGTAACACAGAGGGGACCCGGCTCCCGGCTCATTATATGCTTCTGTCAGTACAACAGAAGAGATCTCATTCACATAACATATTTTGTATCACAGGTAACTTCCTCAAATTCCCAGTCATAAATCTTCCTAATTCAATATTCTGTGGTCTGATTCATCTGGCAAGCCAGCAGAGGCTTCAGCAAATCTGGCAGCTCCCTGCAACGCTTTTCTCTCATGGCTTCCCCCTCCAGCCCCACATCCAATGTGCCTCTTCTCGCTCGGCCTCTTGGGCTTGTTTTTTTTCCCCACAGAATCTCAGGGAATCAGTATCCTTATTCAGCAAGCGTCTTCAGAAATTATTTTCAATGGAAAAATATAGATTTAAAAAAAGTTGTGTTTTTTTTTTTTTTTTCCGAAATTATAATAGTTGAGTTTCTTGACCAGTCCTGAATTATTTATGGCTAAAATTCGCTTAGCATTCAGTTGGATCTCCCTAGGACCGCTGGGGAAGTTGTCATCTGGGACCTCGTTTCCTTGTGTCTCACACATGGCAAGACTCTGGCCAGGTGAACTGTCACAAAGTACAGACAGTCTCCCCTTAGCACTGTTTGCTCTCTGAAAGTGTTCAACGTTCACATTTCCCTTTAGATTCAGGATAAAAGGAAACGCGGAAAATGCTAGCTTTCACTCAAGCATAGCACAGGCCAACGGGTAGGCAATGGAAGGTGGGAAATAGGCATGCGAGTGACAGGGTGGAGAATCGTGCCCAGAGAAGAACTCATCCTCTCATTCTTAGGTGACAGGAGGTTTTCATAAGAAGTGAGGCTGTTCTTAGCTTTGTGAATACCCATCAGCGTGTTTCCCCTTGCTGTACATTCTTCTGAATACATTCTACATGTTAATACGCTGAAAAGCTTAGTACTGATGACTTTTCATCTTGAGAAGTATACTTCGAACAGCAAAGTGCGTTCTGATAGGTACCAATATGGGACTGGGGAAAAAAAACATCTTAAGAGTGTGCTAGGTGCAGGTTGTTGTACCTGTGGTACTCCTCCAGGAAAAAAAAAAGAAGCTAATTGAACGCCAAAAATCAAGCCTCCTTGTACATGAAATATTTTTTAAAATATTTTTGTCTATTTATCTTTCAGTAGTAGACTCTATCAATGAGGAAGAGAAGGGAGCACTTGTTTCGATCTTTATACCACATGACGAGTTCCCATCAGATCATTCTCAGGATAATGGTGCTGAGACCAGCTTAATTGGACGTCTCTTAGGTTGCATTGGATCAGACTGCAATGTCCTCAACCAGATCTTTTCTTTCTGTCCCAGTAGCATCTTGGAGAAGTAGGGATTGCAGCGTTCACGTCCATCCAGAGTGGCTTTTCAGGCTCTTCTAGGCAGTGTTTTGGCTCTGCCCTGATTGAGTAACTTTATCTGTCTCTGTTCAGTCTCCTGCATATCTTGCAGCTCCTGTTCCTTGTGCCAGTTGCTTGTTTCCTACTCATATGCCGTATGGAGCAGTAATTAAGAAGTCAAACTCTGTTTTTCCCGTCATAAAAAACAAATATTTTTACAAACAGTACCATTGTGAGTGATGCCTTGGGGAGCTTATGGGCTTCAATGACTCTGTAACATCCTACTGAAGGCCAAAGAGCCTGCTGGGGTTGTCACTGGCCATCAGAGGACACTTCTGTGTTGGTGGCTGCCCTCTTGTTGCCAGCTTCTGTGGGGCTCTGCGTTGCTTCCCTCCAGATACTCTGGAGAGTGCGCTGGCAAGAAGAGAGAAGAGAGCCAAATGGACCATTTCTCTTAGTAAATGCAGCTGCTGTTTCCCTACCTGAAAGGTACCGAGGCATCGTCCCTGTTGCTTAACTGATCCCTACCACCCCCTGAGTCAGCAAGGGTAAAACTCAGCTTCCTTGGTCCTGCGCACACCCTACTGAGCAGTAATAGATAAATTCTGATATAAAATATGACTTCCACTCAACCTTGCATTTTAACTCCACGTGTAATTTGTCAGCCACGCTCTGACAAATGTCAAAATGGGGTGTAGCCATTTCATGGTGAAATAGTCTTGGGATGATTTGACCCCAACATCTTTTTCTTTGATGGGTACTGAAATAACCATGTATTTCTGGTTCAAGTCAGTTAGGATCGTTTTCTGTCTGCATTGGATTTGCGAGGACAGATGGCTTCCAACATCTAGAGCTCAATCCAAGTTAAAACTGGAGGGGAAAGTTGTTTGATTCTTTGCAGGAATTACTGTCTAAACAAAACCTGACTTCAACAGATTTCTATGCAAAACCCTTTGATTCCGATTTTCCATCTGTGAGAAATTTGGGATGTTATTGTTGGATTTGTATCTTTCCTTTGATAAACATATTAAAACATGGTTCAAAATAACTTTTTATCATCTAAGAGATATAATGAGAATGAAATCCCCTCTGACTCCTGTGGGTTTGGCAGCAGTTTTCCTGCTTTTGTTACATTTGCACCAGGTTTCTCTAATTCTTTGCTTGTGGCTCTGCTCACGTTGCTCGTGCAGAGTTTGTGTTTGGCTCAGGAAGCAGCAGTAAAATGGACTCTGGTTCCTGGAGATATTAATATTTCCTTCACCTTGACATTTTATCCAATTCTTGCCTTTGATTGCTACCTCCACCAAGAGAGAATTCAGAGTCTTGGCAGGCGGCTGTTGGGAGGCATGCTGAATACCACACTTCTGAGGTCAGGCTCGAGAGTGTTCTCACGATCCTTTTCCTTTCTCAGCGTAGGACTTAGCTCCTAGACAGTGAGAGCTCAGAGCTTTCAATCTTGAATCTTCTGTATTTGTGTCTTTGCTCAACGAGCAACTGGTAGCTGCAAAAAGAGACCTCACAGTTGTCAAGAGTTCATGATCCGTATGGTGATGGTCAGTCATAGTATAAAAATTACACCTTTGTTTCCAGAGTAGCTGAATACCGTAAGATGGTTACAGGCAAAATAAGCAACACCTCTTCAACTCTGATCTACTCAGACTTAATCTGTAGTCAGCTGTTCCCAGTTCTTTCCCTGTGAAAATGTCCCTCTTTTTAACCTTCTCAGTATGGGTATTATTACTGGTAAAGATATCATCTTTATGACTGGTAATAGTATTATTGTCCTCTACCAACATCTGTGTCGTTGACAAGTCCAGTTATCTGAGCTGTTGGTCTGTAGCTGGCAATGATGCTGTGTTTGGCCGGGGCAGCTGTGGGTGTCCAGCTTCTCGAAGCAAGCAGGAGCCATGTGCAACAGCTGCCCCTTGTGTGCTGCGCTGCCCTGCCAGATCTGGACAGTGCGGCTGGGCACCGGGGTCTTTCGTTCTCTGAAATCCCCTACCTGTCACCAGACTGCACCGTGACCCGTGTTTTCCAATGGTTGTCTGGCTGGCTGGGGAAGGGAAAACGTGAAGATCGTTTTCTTCTGTGTCTTTGTCCTGCTGGATATGATTTTGATAGGACAAGGGGGTAACGGTTTTAAACTAAGATGTCAGGTTCAGATGAGATGTAAGGAGAAAATTTTTTATGATGAGGGTGGTGAAACCCTGGCAGAGGTTTCCCAGAGGGGTGGTAGATGCCCCATCCCTGGAAATATTCAAGGCCAAGTTGGACGGGGCTCTGAACAACCTGATCTAGTTGAAGATGTCCCTGGTCATTGCAGGGTGGTTGGACTACATGACCTTTAAAGGTCTCTTCCAACCTAAACTATTCTATGATTCTAGGATTTTCTTTCCATCTTCCTTCCCAGGCTATGGCACTGGGACAATAGAGTTGAAATGGTTACTCTTTTCTCTTGATTTGAAGATCATCATTCATTGCTTCAGCAAAATAAGCATATAACCCTAAAATTTAACAGACAATATTTCTCTTGCAAGATATTTTGACCCATATCAACTGCTAGACAGTCTGCCCACTAGAAAGACAAATTTCTCACACACCTCCTATATTGAGAATAAGAAAGATCCCCCAGAACAATTCCCTCCCCTCCAGTGTTGGGCCAGACAGGATGTTGGCATGGTGGGGATGAAATGCTGCTGGTGCAGCCCCAAAATCAGCCACAAGACTGTGCCGGGCTCAGTGAGGTTACACACCACAAATGGATCTTCCCAGTCATTTACCATCTTGCTAAATTTGGGGTTGAGAGTTACATTCAAACCCAAGCTCAGCATTTTTTGTCTTGCTAAGCTTTTGGCTGGTGTTGACACAATGGGTATTTTTGCTTCAGTTAATGGGTTATTTCTCTTGCACAGGGAGGATTAATTGTAGCGTGCTCATTTTACACACAGCGTGTCATGGATATTAATCAATCTGAGTCTGGAAAAAGATGAGTATTGATCTGTGATATTTGCTAGAAGTACACTGCCACATTTTTGCCAAGAGCTCCCTTGGAAAAAAAAGCAGCAGTGTTCCCAGTGAAATAATTTGGTTGTGCAAGCCTGCAATGAAAATTCAGTCACGAGAAGAGCTAATTGAAATAATTGCTTGTTACTATTTTAATATTAATTCACTTTTCCGTCATTCCTATCGCTGCACTCCTTCCTGTGGTGACTGGGGGCCCCCACCAAATGAGGTAATGGGGCGGACTGGGACACCGTGCCGCCGAGCATGGTGCCCGAGAGCCCAGGGAAGCGGCAGGTTGCCGCAGGCTGAGCACCCACCCGTGCCCGCACAGCAGGAGGCCACAGGACTCGGACTCTGAATGAGGTGTAGGGGACTATGATGCTAATCGGCATCCCCACACCACCCCCGTGCATCCGCCACCCCATAGCCTGAGGGGCCCCTCTGCCTGTCCAACATCAGGGAGAAGCTCTGTCTCCTCTGCTGGGCACCTCTGTTGGGGGGCAGAGCCTGGGGGAGCCACTGTGGGGCCTGGGGCCCTCTGCCTTCCTGCTGAGGCCCCCAGTGACCTTCCTGAGGGTCAAAGGGAGGCATACTGTGGAAAAAAACTCACCAAAGATGTGACCGAGGCCACCGACCGTTGCCGTGAAAGCTACAGTAGAGCTATGAGCTGTTTGGAACAGCTTTTGGGCAACACCAATCTGGACTGAATTTAAAAAGAAATCTGTCTCAGTGGTTTCTCTCCCTCCCTTTACA
>VXBH01001655.1:76304-94974 GCA_013400035.1 Rynchops niger
TTTTTTTTTTTTAATCTTAAACACTTTAGAGCCTGTTTTCTGGTCTTTGGTTTTAGACAGATGAACAGCAGGGCTTTATAAGCTGATTGTGTTCAGATGTACATCTGCAGCAATAATTGGGAAACACAGGGAATGGTGTCACTATAACATTTCGCAATAGATGTTGGAATGAAACCACAAATAGAAACCACATTCTGTTGTTAATTGTTTGATTTAAACCCACAAACCCAGTAAAACTCAAAGACATAAGAACAATAAAACTGCAAGGCACTGATAAAAGGCATGCAAGTTCTAGGACCAAATTCTTGTCCCCAGATCAGCTCATGCACAGGTCTCGTGAAGCAGGTTAGGATATAAAGTCTTTTTTTTTTTTTGGTCCTGTGCGAGCAGCGCTGCAGGCAGAAACTGGGATGACCTGGATGCCTTAGGAATACAGGAACTTCCAACCCTCTGCTCTTCTCTTCCTCCCCCTCCCCCCTCCATCCTCTTTTATGCCCTTTCTCCCTCTGGGCACCTCCTGTGGTACATCTTGTTTTGATTCACTCAGGCTTTTCCCTTAACTACTGTGTTGTCCCAAGGAAGCAGCATTACAGAGGTTTACAGCTCGCCATGCCGCTTTGTTGTAGCCACCTTCGATCTCAGTGGAAATCCAGGTCTAATAGGCAAGTTATTGTATTCATTACCAAAAACCAGGTTTTGTACAGCTCCCGCCCCAAATCCTAAACCTTCAAAACCTCTTAGTTTATGGACTTTGGAGTTTTTCAGCAAAACTTTTCAAATTTCAATCACAAAAAAATATTTGCTGGGATTATCTGTTCAAATAAAAAGTACATCTTTTCATTAGAAAGAAAGTAAATAAAAGATTTCAGTGACCCCTAGGTAATGGATTGTTCTGGCTTTGGCCTATTTTCTGGAGAGGAAAACTCACCTTTTGTTCAGTGTGGCCTAAGGGTGCCTGGACATGGTCCTGTTTTTCTTATTCTGACTATAATGGTGAAAGAAAAAAATGCTGTTCCCAGAAAGGAGTGATGAAGCATTGTAAAAACTGGTACCATTCCCTGCTTTGCACGGGGACAGACTCTGTGACAGGCATGGGTCAGGGAAAGGAGGCAAATTTGCAGTGTTCTGCACAAATAGGAGTAGAACCGGTCTTAAGTCTAACAGCCTTGACTAGGACTGATGAACCTGCTACGATAAGGAAAAAAACCCTACAAACGGGGCCCAGACCTCATATAAAACTTTTTGGGGAGATTGTGGTATATATGCACACACACATATATATATCACGGAGTATGAGAGCAGGTATAGAATTTGATTACTTGAATATATATTTGCCTGTTACATAGGTTGTAGAGCTACATATTCTGCTTAGTCCCCTGTTTGCTATTCAATCCTTTGTTCCCAGGCTTGTCCATTTTTATTTTTCACCTGTTCTATAATCCTTTTCTCCTCTAATCTTCCCCAAAGTCAGATTCTGGTAGTTCACCTTTCTGGAAAAAACTTCCTTGCTGCTTCTCTAGACCTTGCTCCTAGCATCAGTTGAAAGTCTCTTTTTCTCCTTTGCTTATGGAGCATTGATTTTTCCATTGTTGTTGATATTTGTGATTTAATTTAATGACTGTGTCCTTTACAGCATTTCTGTTCCAAAGTTTCGGCAAAATAAAATACGACATTAAATTTCCCTCGCTGGGCTGAATTCCAACCTGAAAGCAAAGCCGGAGTGTTTGCAGTTACTCCTGGAAATGAGGCAGCCCTTCTCACCGCGGCAGCCGTGGACGGTCCCCGAATGCTGCTGCTCCCGGGAACTTCTGCCTGGCCACGGCTTGGTGTCGGCAGAGATGCTGCTGGGGTTTAGTCACTTGTGGAGAAGCTGCAAAGCAGGCAGCGTTGACTGAACGACGAATACCAACGTTAAGTGTAATTAACACAGACAGGCATTTATTGCCAACAATAGTAGGAAACAGTTTTATTCCCCTGCTTGCTGCCAGCTCTGGCAGGTTAAAGAGCCAAGTGTCGTATCAGAACATTGTTGGTACGTGGGGAGTTTGGTGTATACTTCTCAGTTCAGTTAAAAAAATGAAAGAAAGCAAGCAAAAAGGAAGGATAGATTGATGTAATTTTTGCTGGTGTGGGATTTTGTCGGTAACATATTCCTATGAATTGTTACAGGCTGTTTTCCACACGCTTTTACATTACTAAAGTTCCTTTTGTGTGCAAGTGAGAATTTTGTTATGAGAAATTAGTGAGGAGTAACCGTCGCACCATGGGAAAACGTATGGTAAACAGAATGCTCATAATCTGAATTTGGATTCATTTGTTCAAGGAAGAATCGGTATATAAAAATAGTCAAGAAGAAAAGTATTATAAAAATGGTATTCTCCTTCCACTTAGATCTTACTTTTCAGGAAAAGAAATATTATTTTCAGAGTACTATCAGCCCGCCAAAAAGATTATTATGCAAAAATGTGGCAACACTGCACAGTGTCTTTTTGAGATGGGAAAAAATACCCATATAAATCTATGTAGAATAACATTTAATGCCTTTTTCTGAACTACGCTTCTGGAAGACTACTGTCACCTTTTCCAGGTTTGTCACTGACATTCAGTGGACCCGAGAAACCTTTCCCTAAATTTGTTGTGCATATTTTTTTTATCTATAATTCATTTGTGAAATGGACGCGACTTTTTCTTTCTAAAGAAGTAGTGGGCTGTATTTTGTTCTCCAGAAGATGGAGGGGATGAGCAGGCTGACACACCAAATTTGAACCCTGTTTCAAAACTTTTTGAAAGAAGTATACAAAATCAGCACAGAGAACATTTCAAAAGAATTAACTTCTTTCCTTGGATACCAGGCAGGCTTAGTTTTACTCTGGAAATGATGGAAGCCCATGTATTTCTGTGTACTTCCCCGTGCTTTGCGTAAGGTGGGTGCCAGAATCAACATACGCCCATGAGCATCTGGGCTCATGGTTTTCAGTAACTGAGCTACCGGCATACACCAGCCACACAGTGGTTCATCCACCCGGGTTCTTCCACACTCCCACTCTTCAGAACCTGCATGACGATATTGAAAATTAAACCCAGTTAATAGAAAAAAAAGTTAAATCGATGGCCATAAAATTTAATGGGTTTATAGCAGTCTTAACACAGTAGGACTGAATTATCATGTTAATTTAATTTCCATTTCTAAATGAACCAGAAGGCACAATAAAGGTCAATTAACCACTACCTTTCTTGTCTTCTTTATTCTTTCACTGCCAGTTTTAAATCACAGTCACCCCCAAAGCATTCAAACCTTTTCTGGAAGTTCATGAGTATCTTTTAGAGACTAAGTATAAACAGAATACAAACTAACAACCCATCATATGCTCGAACACACTGATTGCTTTACCTTTGTTAGATAGATCTATCATTGCATCAGACATAAATAAAGATTGCAGAGAGTTTTATTTGCTGGTATTCATTGCTATGTCATTGTTTCTGGAGGAGTTTTGGGCTTTGGCAGATTGTCAGTAGCTCCAACCGATGTCCTTACAAACAAGTGGTGCGTGTGCATCCTTCCCATCCTGTGTCCTCACAAAGAGCTCCCCATCACTGTTTGTGAAGCTACTCCAAAGTCTTCCTTAAAATTAGTGTGTTCCATGATGCCTAAAAAAACCTCGTAGCTGTTAGCCTAAAAGACCACTTAGCATGTTGGCCAGGCTTATCTCCTTGCCATTGCTCTATTCTACTAGTCAATGGCCGTCTCCTACCTTACGTGCAAGGTCTCCAGCTACATCATGACAAACTCATCTTGGTCCTTGTCCACAGAAACAGAGACTGGGCACTTTAGCAGGACACTAATAATTAATGCGCTAGGTTGCTTCAGAGGCATCTATGATTGCCATTCAGATAAGCATGTCAACGATGTGCTTTCTGGTATTTGGTATCATGTCACCTTTACTAAATTTGTCAGTATTTTGTTTGTGTGCACTAGGGAGGAGTTGTGGTGCCCGGTTACAGATGCTGATAAACCACAGGACAGCTGAAGCACAGAAGGTAAGGTCTCAGTAATGTTGAAGTTAATGGGAATTCTGCTGTTGATTGGAGATGTTTAACTTCCCAAGGTCACGCAGCATCTTAGTGATGCAGCTGGGGATGTAATCAGATGTCCTGGTCCACACCTTAACTGCAAAGCAAGTCTTCCCTCCTTTCTGAGGGGTGAAGTCTGCACAACTCTTATGCCTTCCTCTGGACTATATTCCTTGTATGTTCTTGATTATTTCCTTTCCTCAAAAGCCTATTTGTAGACAAAATTATTCCTCTTATTTCTCTTTCCATGATGAGATGGAATGAAATGAATCATGATCTAGAGCAACACAGGTATTGGAGTAGTGCTTTTATTTTTTATTTATTTGTAAAGTTTGTTTGTTAAGGGATTGGCAAGCTTTCCTGCCTCATATTTAAACATTCTTGAAATAGCCATCTAAAGAGATGATCGGGAGAGATAAGTCTTTAGTTTTACGTATTGTGCTAGCTGGAATCACACAAAGCATGGAGTAACACTATATAAAATACTGGTATTTGTATGGTCGTACCTGCAGTACAAGCACAAAACTGTGCATGGCTAGAGGCAACTTCGATTTTTATAGCCAAGCAGTAGTATTATTCAGGTCCACAAAATGGTTTAGATGCACACACACACACAAAACCCCATTGTGTACTGGTGCAGAGTGGCTGTTGTGGGGCCCGGAGCAAGAAATGGCGAGGAGCCTCCTGCCCAGACGACCGGGGATGCTCGTCCCTGTCCCCTCCGGCATGTGGGCACAGAGCAGCTGCGTCTCTGGCGTATTTAATAAATCCGCCCCAGGTCTTGATAAGCAATGTGGGTTCTGCTGGGCTTTTAAGGGATGTGGCAGGTGAGTAAGGTTATGTGTGACTTGGGCGTTGTTCAAAAATTCAGCATAATTCTCCAAAAGTTCAAACTTTTTCCTACTTTGGGAAATGAAGTAAATCATGCCCAGTGGGTTTCTTAAAGTAAAATGCAGACTGCTGTTCCGGCAATGTAAAAGAAGGGTAAAAATAAAGATAGAGAACTAAAGTTTAAAAGGATTTCTGTAATTGTCGATTTCAAATGCAGAAGCCCCTTAGGCAAGTGTCAAGCAAAGCTGGTAGGAGGGAAACCAAGCATAGTCTGTAGAAATAACTCCAAAATGCCATAGAAAAATAGAAGGAATGAATCAATTATATGGAGCTTTTTCAGCCATTCATTAGAGAAAAATTCTTTGCTAAATGCCATAGGATGAGACGAAAGATGTGCAGAAGTTTATTCCTATTAAACCCTAGCTTGTCTTTCATAAAGACAGTAATGCTGTCTGTTGACCTGCATGAATTCTTCAAGATGTATTTATAAATAGTTATTCTGCTGAAACAATTCAAACCTGTATTGGAGGTTTTCTAGGTAGGCTGATTTTTTTCACCTTTCTTTTCACCCTTTTAGTTTTCAGTGTGTCAGATCCAGATACACCGATCATCGTATTTGTTTGTGTGAAGGCTCGTGCTGGGCATGCCTTTGTGGCTGTCTCAACATCACTTAGGTTTCAATTTGTAAAGGCTTGTCGGACATCTGGAAATGATAGCTTATGATCTGACAGGAGCAATCAGATGCCGCACCTATCAGCAAGCAGCCAGATAACCAAAGGGAATAGCTCAGGGGCTGAACTCTCTGCACAAAGTGGGCTTAGCTCAATGGACAATTTTGAATAATAATCCTACAAATCTCAAACCTGTCCTGGAATTTCCTGAGCAGAAGAAAGACGTCGGAGAAGTTATTTGATGTCCATAGTTTTAAGTTTTCATTCAAAAGAAGTCACAGTGGAATTAGACGAGCTGCATATGTCCAATATGTTGTGAAAAGAGGAAAAATTGCTTGATAATAAAATGTGTGCCGAGGACATTTTGGGTGCTGGAGCTGGCGAGCATCACGTACCACCCTTGACTCCTATGTGTAACTCTTAATTCCAGATCAGGTTCAGGGAAGTACATATTTGGTATCTGGGGGCATTAGATAGCCCTAACTATGTATGTTAGGATTTTCAAGGTGATTTTGGTTGAGCCAGCTTTGAAATATTTGATATTTTATCCTACTTAAAATCCGTTTATTCTCGTGAAGCACACAGAACGTGCGCTGACCACCCGCTCCCATGATATCACTGCTCCCCCTCTGCAATCCAAGCACTTGAGAGCACGCACCCACATAAAAGCTGCAAGGGAAGTTTACTGTAAAATCAAAAGTCAGAGCAAAGTCCCCTTTGCTAGACCATCAAGTAGATCAAAAAAGCTACCGTCACTTGAGGTCCCTGCCAGTGGCACTCCCGTGGAGCTGGGCTGATGGTTATGGTGACTCTGCATAGTACTTTTTCTTTGGGGATTTAAAAAAACTTCTTTGCTCCTATTTGGAGTTTTCACAGCACTGTTTCAGGTGACAATGCATTACCTTGTTTGCTTAATTCTTAATGTCACATCAGTTAAAAGAAAAAAAGAATCAAGGTTCTTTATTCACCCACAGCTCTTAAATCTCCCTTTAAAGTTGATTTCATTGTGTTTTGGTTTTATTAAGACATATGAAAATGCACGTGGGTAACTGCTTTTAAGTACCTTTGGTTTAGTAAAAATAGCCCCTTTGATAATATCTGAAGAGCTAAAGCTACAAAAGTGTGTTTTGCAACTCCTTTTTCTAAGTGTTGTTGTCATATTTAACACAAGAATCTCTTGTCCTAACTTTCTTAGTGACCTCCTATTTTCTGTTAGATTCTTGTGAGAGACGAGCATTATTTTACAAAGTGTTTTGATGTTCTGTACTTAAAAATAAACAGCCCTCAGGTTTCTTTTCCCCCTTTTTTGTGGATACTTGTTAGTTCATTTGTATGACCAGAATGACTTCCTATGACCTATTTAATTTGTGTTACAGAACGTACAATGTGAGAGCGGTATCTATTTTTCCTGTTTTTCAGGCTGCAGTGGCTATTGGATTAAGCTGGTGGTGGCTCGAGATGCTTTTCAGGGGATTGTTATGGTGTTTCAGCCCATTAAAGGAGAAACTTAGATATTGAATGTTGTGAGAAAATAATTTTCTTTGACCAGCTTGGCCACTGTAAAGAAACTGTCGGTAACGTTATTTCTCTGAGAGGAGTGTAACCTATGTGTGCATATGTATTTGTTTTCAGCTGCGTCTGCCAGGAAAGCTGGAGAAAGATGTTACTCATTACCTACTTGGAAACATCTGTCCATTTTCAGAGCGTAGCTTTTACAAGGCATGATATTAAACATTACATTTACACATCCTGAAAAGATTTACAAGGGGAACAAAACTGTTACAAACAGTGAAGGGAATGCGGTTAGGCTTAGCAGGCAGAAATGAATGAACATGCGCTCATGGAGGAACATCCTGCAAAACTGCTGCCGGAGAGCGGGGGGCTCCCCACCTGCCTTGGGGACAACCCCCTCTGGGCTCTCCTGTCTCTCTCCCTGATGCCCTCCATCTCTTTTTTCCAACCAGACCGAGCACAGTTTACATGGCACGGCTGAGCTGGTTGGCAAAAGTGCAAAAGAAGCCCAAAAAGAAGCCCAAGACCTCTGTTGTGTGCTACCTCTGCCCCCACAGTGTGCTTAGAGCCTGACAGGCTCCTGCTTGCAGCACTGGGACTGAGCTCAGTCGCTGGGAACTTCCAGAAGAGTAGATGATAAGACCCAAAATTCAGATACCAAATTTATCGAGAGCTCTCTATGGTTATTGTTCCTTTAATACTTAAGTACTGTTTTGTTTTCTGCTCTTTTGGTCATGAAAACTAAAATACTGGCTCAACATCCATTTTACCAGCCAGTGTTGGAAGGCACTGAGGAGTACAAAGCCTTACTATTGTCTGAAAAAGAGATGGTATAATATCATAACACGCTTTTGTGCGGGGAGGTAAGCCAGTTCAACGCGTTTCTCCCTTGCCTCACATCCCCTGCACAGACATATAGAGGAGGGACACAGATGACTTCTCTGGGCCTAATGGCCCTTCTTCTATTTTTATTTCTCAGTTGGGGGTTGACTGCTTACATTTTTATAGTCGCTTGTCCTTTTCAACTCATGGAAGGGCTTCTTTTTCTTCTTTTTTTTNTGTCTTTCTCTAGAAAGCTTCCTCCTTTCAGAAAATCTTTAACAGGATTGCACGCATTTTCTCTCCACCGACAGTGCTGCTTTTAGTGTTAGGCAACTGCGTTTGTCTAAAGGAGATGTTTATTAAAGGCAGATACACATTACTCAAGTATAAGTTTCATGCTATAATTTTGACCATAGCATCCTGCAATCCACTAGGGCATGATTTGGTAGAAAAATTATGACTGCTTTATGAACTCTGGAAGTCCACATGTGTTACTCAATGCATAGCTCCAATCTCCAGAGATTCCCCACAGGTTTACACAATGCCAGAATCAGATGCCTTTTTTTTAGATTTAAATTAGGCTCTAAAACAGTGAGGTCCTTTAAAATTATCTACACTAAAAATATTTGTAAGTCTGCAAGTCTGCATCTCAGCAGCTTTTAGTCTGGTAAGTTGCAGAAAACTGTTTCCAGGGTCTTAATTTTTGTTTAATGTACCCAAATATTATGTGGGAGCATGAAATACATGGCAGTAATGTTTATAATTTGTAAGTTAACATTATTATTATTGCTGTAATATTGCTCCAGTGTGCTTATTTGATTACAAATATAACCATTCTTAAAATCAGTATTAGACAAATTTTAAGTGGAATTAGTCTTAAATCTCTAATATGTTACAGTGAAATGTAAGTCTATTTAATTTAGCCGAAGTTTTAAATTAACAAAATTATGCAAAACAGTCAACCTGCTTGAGTGTTTGCTTTTTACTTTAAATACTAATATTTAGATTTTTATTCAGACAAACATTTATTTTGTAAGTTTGAAATTACAATGGTAGCATGCTTTTGGAAATAACTTGTGTATGAGAAGATGGCTACCTGGGTACTCGTGTCAGACTGATGGGAAAAAAACGCTAATTGACTTTACAGTTTCCGTATCACTCAATGTGGAGAACGTGGCACAGGTCTTTGACGCAATCTATCAAATCATCTATCAGTTTTTGGCTCCCATTACACCAACCTCACTAGTAAGCAAATGCTTATTACTACAGAGCTCCACCAGGCCTGGAAATAAGACTGGGATTTGTTTGAGCTTGTAAATTTCCACTCAGCTGAGACTGTTACCTAAGTCATAAAACATGTCAATATGCTGAAATTTGTGCTTGTACCGAGTCCCAAACATCAGAGTGGCATAAACTCAGCGTCTCCATCTGTGCTTGTACATACTTTTTTGGGTGCGCGGTTCTTAAGATGAATGACGTGCTCAGGAGATCAGCTCCTGCAGGTCAAGGACAAGCTGCCCACTTGTCTCTCACTAGCTCCTCCTCTGCCCATGTAGATTTTGGATATGCACCTTGTTTCTTTTTAAGTTTGGCATTTGTCTAAGAGAATCCATGGTTCACCACTTAAGTGAAAACTGTGGTCTTCTCCAGACATTTAATGAGGACATTTTTTACTAGTGTTGTTCCCAATTTAGATTGATTCCTGTATGTGATAACATTCTAGATGACTAGATTGCTTCTTTTTTCCAGTTTTCATGCTGACTGTTTATTACAGAGGCTTGCCGTCCACCACCATGATATTTGGGTATTATTTAGATACTGAAATTTAATGAGAGCCCAAAAAACATAACAGGCAGCCTGGTTCCTATCTTCCTCACCTGTCAACAAACAGAATCCACGCAATAAGAAATGTAAAACTGGAGAAGTCATATTTAAGAGATATCACCCTGCAGCCCAAATCTGGGCAGATACGGACCTTGTGAGGTCTCAGCATAAACCAGATCTAAAGATAAGGCTGTTATATACGACCTCCCTGATTTCATATGAATTAATGTCTGTGAGTCAGTAATAGAAACGACTCAGCATATTCCAGGTAGCACACTGACACCGGGAAACACCTGGGTATTGTATTAGGTGATCTAGAAATAGAAGGACAGATGAGGTAAAAGTGGGTGAGGGAAAGTAGTTTCTAAGATGCTTATTCATGTGGTGCTCAGTAATAGCATCCAAAGAGATTTTCACCCTGAAGGATCTGAGGATGCCTTACAGATGACATACCGTCTTGAAAATCTGTGTGTCCTGTTTCTGGAGTACATCGTCTCTGGGATGAGGCCTGGGAGCTGTTTCCTTCCTTAGACTACATTTGCACTGACGTTTTTTAATAGAACAGAGATTGTACTGGGGGGTTTGTCTGATCTCCAAAAGCCTTTGAGACACACGTAAATGCTTTTGGCCCCTTTTATTCAGAACCTGATCTCTCCTGAGCAGCCCTCATGAGAAATGGGGTGGACTCTGGCCTGCTGAATCCAGTTACTGAGAAATTTCAAACACTGACCACAGTGAATTATGCTACTTCTTATAAAGGAGACCTTATGAAACTAGAGATTTTATTTGCAAGGTGCAGTATTGATCATTAGCCTAGGAGCTAATGCCTAGGAGATTTTAAAACGCTGCTTTCCTCTTAAGGCCAGCAGGAATTTCATGCTGCAGATCAGTCCTCAGCTTTGTCATTCAGTTGTGTGTCTGTTGAGAAATTCTCCTGTAATAAGTAAGTTGTAATAAAAAAGACATATGAAAAAAGATATATGTGTTTTTACTGTACATGCACTGGTCCTGTCCTGTGGAGGTACATTGGTCCTGTGGTTGCACACCACTGAACAAATAAAATAATTGTGCTCTGGCAAGGTGCTGTATAAACTGAAGTTGTTAAATGGAAACAGCCATGTTAATTTTACCTTTGAAGAAAACACAAAATAAAAAAAAAATCAATAGTCGCCAAATAGAAAAGAACGAGATGGATAGGGAGAAAAATAATGTTTTCCAGCAACCGTAACAGTGTTGCAAAAAAAAAAAAAAAAAAAAAAAAAAAGGCTAGGAAAAAGCCCCTGAAGCAGTTAAGGCAGAACAGAAAAGCACAGTCAAAATATTTGTTTTGCCTCTGAAACAAAGGGATATTTTAAAAATTGTCACTGCGCTTCCTTCTTTTCTAATCTAACATGATCATGATTGAAAAGGTATTCTTGGGTAAATTAACACTGTGTGCTGTTAAACACAACCTGTTCCTCATGGAGGGAGTTGTACTCTTTTTTTTTCTACTGCAAATTGCATCATAAGACAGCTAATGTTAGGCACGGCATCTGGGTAATGACATGATAAATTACTTGACTCAGTGGTTGCTGACCTCGAGTTTATAATGTGATTTCATAGAAACCTGCATAAAAACTTAATGGAGATAGACATGGGACTTTTCTAAATATAGCAGCAACTTAAAGAACAATAAAAAAGATAAATACAGAAGTTATCCAGCACAGTTCCCGAGTTTCTCATCGCCTCTAAAATGCCCAGTTGTGATAAGCTTCCACTGCTCCTATTGACAACTGGTTTAATGTCCTGGACTATTTTAAAGTACTGGCCTGTGAAGGGACACTGATAATAATTGGGATAACAGTATGGGCCAAAACATGTAATATCTGCCTTATACTTATGGTATCATATATTAAATGGTTTAATAATGCCGTGACCTCTTGCTTATGAGCTGGTACGTAGGCTGATAGTACACAAATGACTTGTTTGACAGCTGTTAGGTTCTTAAGTTTTGAGAAAACTCTATCTGCAGTTTTTTTGGTTCATTAATATGGACGTTGCCTGCCATTTGAGGTAACGCTGTAGAGGCTTCCTATAACTTGTCTGCTCCTGCAGTGAAGCCACCTGTCTATTTCTGAGGAGGTTTATGGAGCCAGACAAGCTGGTGCATGGATCCCATGAGACAGCGGTACAGTTTACTCAACACTGGAAGAGGAAGGGGAGACGTGCAGCCAGAGCCACAAGCATGAGTGTCCGTGGCCTTGGCTCTATGTCCCCACAGTCATGACAGCAACCAGAGCCAGTTACAACAGACTCCAGATTTGGAGATCCTGCACTGAATTCCCACTAATTCAGATTTAGTGAATCACATACCTGGTCCGAGACTGGCTTGTCTCCATCGAAGAGGAAGGCAACGCAAGTCAGACACACTCTTGAGGACAACTCCATGGAGGAGTTGCAGGTCCAGCCCTGCAAGCCATAGAGAGCAATCGATGAAGTGAAGGGAAGGAGAAGGAAAAAGCAGTGGTAGGACTAAAGTATGGCAGGGGCTGAGGATCAGGGTGAGCCCCCATGTAAAACCAGTGAAAACAATCCATCACACCTGAGATACTTCAGCAAGAGATGACAATAAATTACCATGAGGTCAATAGCCCTTCCATCCATGACTTAAATTTGACAAACTGTATTAGGTGGGGTGGTGGCAGGCTCTCAAACACATACAGTCAGTTTATTTCTCAAGGCAGCTAAATACATAAAATGTCTTCTTTATTTTTAGGGATTTTAAAAATGTTTGGATTGCAAGTTGTGGAACAGTCATCCAATGAAGATTTTCTGCCAAAAATGAGATAGATCTCTTACGAAAGCAAGAGCCTTCAACAAACATGTTGTAAGACTGCAGAAATGTGGAATTTTAATCCTGACCCCAAAGCTGCCAGTTTTAAACTTTGTGTGATTCCTCTCTAATGAAAATAATTTCTATATGCCTCTCCTTGTCCTTTTGGCCTATTGTCTCTTAACCTACCCAGTAACAGGTAGGTATCTACATAACTGAATCAGGCCAAATGTTGACATGTTCATGGATGCGAAATCTGAGTTTTCCTCCCATCATTGAAGTTGCATGTCCATAGGAAGGCTAAGGAAATTTGCTTTGCCACTGTAGAGTAAAATCTGGCCTGTTTCTTGATCTTTGGTGAAGAGGAATTTCAATTCTACAACTTTTGTTCGTTTTATAAAAACTTGAAACTTGGAAAAAATCTAAAAGTAAGCTCTATGGCCAAAACCATAACACTGCCATCTCCTGCTGGATGCATGTCGTCCACTGCATTCCACTAACAACGGCCAATCAGCGATGAAATTGGAAATAACTGCAAGAAATCTGAAAAAGTTTCATTAGTATAACTGTAAGTCCAGTCTTGCGCTGCCTTGTGACTGATATTGTACAGAATGGATTTAAAATTCTATTAAATTAGAACATATGTCAATACAGACAAAAAAAGTTTATATTCTTATGGTATTCATTATGATATTCTTGTCATATCAGTACTAGCTATATTTTTATTTGTTCCTCTGGTAAATCAATTACCAATCTTTAAATATCCTCGGGTCTCTCTTAAAGAAATAAAGATATCTGGTCTTACACTGAATGCATATTCTAATTAAGAGTTCCGTTTTTTCTAATTTCTGATGGACATTGCAGTGAAATTTTTAGATGGAACTTTTTCGAAGCCTTGACACACTGGACCTGCTCAGATGAACTCATAACACTTGAGAGACACAATTATTGTTACCACCGTCAAGCTTCCTGACTATCAAACTTTTAATTTGAGATCTGATTTACATAGGCTAAATGTAATATTTTTTTGAAAACAACACCCAAACTCAACAATCCTCTGTACCTCTTTCCTTTTTTTTCAAAGAGCTCAGAGTTCATTATTGACATTAATGAATTATAGCTCACAGCACCATTATGGGTTATATTATTCATCATATCTTACATCTGAGGAAACAGGTGTGGAGGAATTTGAGATAGATCTGTAGAAGAACCATGGCTTGGTCCAGATCTCCTGCCTTTCAGCATTACCCTTTCAGTCTCAAAGGGATTTTAGATACGTCCACCCTCTACGGGGAGTGTAGAAAGAAGGTTTATTTGGTAGCACTTCCCACCACATCATAAGGAAGGAAAAGGGTCCCAGCCACCTTACAGCAAGAATTATTGACATCTAATCTTTTCTTTGCACTACTGCTCTCCATCAGGGGAACCTGGACTGATTTGGTGCTGCCTGTGCCATCCGCTCCTTTAAAGATCCGCAGGCTTTGAAGTGCAGCTACGCTAAATATGACTAAATTTGGCAGATTTGATTCTTTGCGGAGGGTCTGTGATAGCAGTGCAGGAGAAACATTTTCTAATGGTGTGGGCCCTCAACAGAGTAACCGGTGTATCACCAAACTAGAGGACGTTCAGGGGTCTCAGATTGCTGAGGCATTTCCCTCAGCCAGGCTTCAAGTTCGAGTCAAAAGCGGCATCTGCATCACTTTTGGAAATTCTTTAGTGGACTTTAAACTCCACCAAGTTTTGTCTGATTGCAGTCACCTCTCTGCAGTTCCCCAGTCATTCACAAAGCCAATTAGCTGTGGCCTTCTGTCCTTCTTCCCGGCTGTGGGCCGAGGGAGGGAGCTGAAGTCCATTTTGAGCTCCGAGATGCCACCTGAGTCCTACAGCCAGCTCACAGACGTGCTCCAAGGGCAAACACGCCACAATGCCCTTACATTCACTTCACAGTTCCTTTTTTCCTTGAAAACAACTGATCTGTGGGCAGGAAAACCATTTACTCAAAAATAAAGAGTAAAATGTTTTTCCTCTTCGATAATGTTCCCCGTTCTTTCAGTAGATATTATGTTCTGTAATGTGCTGTGTGCGCACCCATTTTGTCATCGCTTTGGGTCATCCTTGCTCACAATTGGTTATTTACTCAGGGGCTTTTGAAATTATTGAGTTGACACATCTGTCAGACGGCAAAAGCAGAAATGCTAAAAGGTCACTTGGAGAGAAACCAGCTGCTTCAGACAAACCTTTCTGCCTTCAAATAGCACAATCATTATAGTCTAACAGATGGGGCCTCTGCTTTCATTTCTGTTTTTCTCCTTCACTTCAGGTATTTAGATACACTACCTCATTGCCAGGTCAACACAGGCCTTCTTGTAATTACCTACACAATAGGCAGCTCACCGCTTAAGAAAAAACAGCTCCATTTTCTGTAAATGGGGAACCTGTTTCCTCACAGATATGAGTTACAGAACGCTTGCCACAAACTTTCCTATTAACAGATTAATTTTGACAGCGGTAAGTATGTTTTTATTACTCCTGCTCCAGTCATTACACTATGAAGCATGCATTTAGCACTGATCTAACGCTTCGGAGAGCCTGGGGGCTTTTGGCAAAGATGGTGATAAGTAGAAGTGAGTGAATAATTCTTAACAAATAATTTATTCAACAAATTTGGACTCCCTCCCTGTTTGGTGAACATTAACCAGGCGATTGTGATTTCCTCTGATTTATTCAACATCCATATTTTGGGAAAAGCGTCCATCCAGATGATTTATATCGCAGCTGGTGAGTCACTTCGATTCTGAACTGAGACGTTGGGCTGCTGTGAGTCATAAATCATGTGATATTGTTCAGTGCTGTGATTGGGCAAAGAGGGATTGGTTCTGACATAATCGCTTTCCTGTTGTAAAGTTATCTTTTGGGGGCAAAAACTGTCAAAACCTTCATTGCTCATCTGCATATGGAAAGAGAAAAATGAGGGGCTTCAGAAGTGTGCAGGTGAATGGAAAAGAAAGTTTTTTTATTAAAGACCTACTTTTCAGAACCATCGTGTGCATCTACACAAATTCTTGGACAAGAAAAAGCGTCATTTACAACAGGAAAAAACCAAAACAAAATCAAAAGCATTAAAATTACAGTAATTGTTTCAAAGAATCCAATTAGATTTCAAATCAAAGCAATGTCCAGGATGAAAGTTATGTATTTTTACAAAGAGTGCACGTTTGAACTGTGTGAAAATCCTTGGTTTTCAATAGACATAGTAGAATATTGCGTTTAATAAAGTTCTTGCATTGTGGACAACAACAGAAAACTGAAAAATTGTACTTTGGGAAGGTCATTACTCTATAAATTAAGCAGGCTTGGAAGTGTCACTTTCAAAGTAAGTATGTTCCTGTTATGCATCCCATCTCAGAGAGTTTGCCACTAAGTGGCACCAGGACACAGAAATTTGAAAACAAACAAACAAAGAAAAAAGCAAACCCGAACCCATTGTAAAACTGTGATTCTTTGGAAAGATGGAAGGGGGTAGAGGAAGATCTTTACTCTGCAGGGCTGATCAGATGGTATAAAGAAAGAAAGAACAATTCAGAAAGTATCTTTTGCTTTGGGTGATGGTAGGTTTTAATGCACTCTCTCGGTTCAGTTTTTTTCAGATAACTGTGGTAGCATAGGCTAACCCTCAAGCCGCGGTTAATAAAACAGGAGTACTGCAAGGTGTGTGAAAATTAATTAGAGGAAGGAAATGTCTTAATCAGAAGGATTGTGATGAAGCCGGTCATAAAATTCTCCATAATGCTTAATATCAAAAACCAATCTTGCAATTTTGAGAGGCTGACTGTCTGGTAAGAGAAAGGACCAGGACCACAGTCTGAGGCAAGACATTTATGAAATTGTGTAATATCTACATTTTCTCTTGACTGAGCATTTGAACTTGCCAAAAAGCAGAAACAGCTCAGTCCAGGATGAAGCTCTGAAAAGGGAAGACAGTGATTCCCAGCATGCGTGTGTAATACTAAAAGCTGCAAGAAATGAGATGTCATATGTGAAGACCTGCAAAACGCAGTAACCAAGTCAGGCAAAAATACTTGAGGAACAGCTGTGCATCCTGTTAGAGCTGGTGTAGACTGGGAAAATCTCTGACAAATGGAAAAGATGCAGAAGAGCAGTGATAATTTTTCATCCTTGTTCCAGAGTTTGCAAGGGCTGCCACCACAGCAGAGACTACAGCACAGTAAAGAAATATACCCAGCTCACATGGACTTCTAAGAAGAATGGACACTGCATAGTGGTAATATGTGTTGAGAAAAGTCCACACAAGTATACCATAACAGCAAATTGAAATGTGCTTTACTCAACAGGTAACCAGAAGTTACAAATCCCTTAGAAAAATAAATTACAAAGGAAATCACAGCATTCCTTTGATGCAAATAGGATTTACTGCTCTCACTTAATAGCACGGTGACTGATACCTAATAAGCATCGACAATCCCTGTGGTCAGAGAGGTTTTACAGGAAGCCAGTGTTCGGCAAAACTTGACCAGGTGTCACTTACCATAATACCTTTGCCAAAGTGAACAACAAACACCACCTTGAAATGATAAAAAGTATTATTATTTCATTGAGATTTCGTGACCGGAAAGCGAAATGCAGTTTGGATGAGTGTGGAGTGACAGGATGCCCTCAGGATTGCTTTTCAGCACTGCAGTAAAACCAGGTTCAGAACAGAGTGTCCTAAGCTTGTCCAGATCCATATGAAGTCTGGACACAGACTGAACGATTTCTCCAGAAAGCAAAGGCCACTAGCACAAGGAAGTCAAGATCCCATGCTCCAGACTCCTGTTTCACAAGTTGAGGAACCTGTAGGTCCGGAAATGCCAGGATGTTGCTTGCTAAAATGGTACTGAAAAATATATTTGCACGAATACACGGAAGTTATTCAGGGACTGAAGGATCCAAGGAAAAGGCCAGTGCTTATCCCAGATGAATAGTGACACTGAGGAAGTTGTCAAGGCTTGGAACCTTAGCCAAAAATGCAGGCCAAGTCAAGCAAGAGAGTCCATGTTGGCACAGGAAAAATTGTTCTCCTGGAGCAAAGTATGCACAGAATTGTTTAGAATGACTGGAAAACATTATGTACTTGTCCTAGACTATTATTCTCATGTCAGTAAGATAGCTTTACTAGAAGACACTAGAGCTAAACTGTGATTATGCTTGTCAAAAGTGTTTACACTAGACATGGAATACCTGGCATAGTGGTGCTTGGCAATGAAGTGCAGCTAAGTAGGCACGAGTGCTGGCTGCTAGTGGTAAATTTGGGGTTTAGATCTGTAATCCCCTGGCTCTTATTTACACCAGTACAATGGGCAGGTTGAAAACTGTCAGTGTAATAAATCTTCTCTTAAAAGGAGATTGTGAAGTCAGACTCTAATCCATAGTGGGGATAAACTGGTAAATTGCTCCAAGAAAGTGATGCTTTGTGTAGCTCTGAGCAGAAGCAGGGGTTGAAGACAGCAGCGGTATCCTGGGAATCATTAGTCCAATGACAGTGTCATCACACTGAAGGGAGATACACAGTCCTGCGGCTTTACAGTTTGCAAGGTAGGAAGGTAGGAGTCAGTGACTTAACTTTTTTTTTTTTTTTTCCAGAGAAGGTGTTATGCAGGTAATATTTTTGGAAGGTTAAAATAGAAAAGCATGAGGATATTGGATTTTCAGACAAAACCAGCTTGCATGGTAGCTGCTGCTGTTAGGGAGGTGGTGGAGCAGCGAGAGAGCTGCACCTCCGAGCCCTCCTTCCTCCCCGGCGGCTCTGTTGAAGGGTGTCCTCTTGCACCACAACAGACTTAAGCACCTAAAATAACGTGTCACGATGCTTCCTCTGGATGCGTCTTTAATGCCTAGGGATGCACTGAGCCCTCCAGAGCCTTTTGTATTTGAGTTATTGGCTTGAATAAGGTCTGTGCAAGTCACTGAAAGTCATTACCAGCCTAAGGTTGTTCTATGTCCAATGTGAAATGAATTGGTTGTGTTTGACAGCTGGGATAGAGCTTAGATGCTTAGATGCAGAGCATATTGCCATCAGGTTTTTTCACAGTGCACAACAGAGATTCTCCCTTCATTTTTTTTTTTTTTT
>VXBH01001655.1:95004-136921 GCA_013400035.1 Rynchops niger
TTTCCAATTCCCTTCTTACCATCAAATACTCTGTAAGACTTGCTGGGAGCTGGATTGGCAGTGTTCAGCCTGGAAACTCTTTCCTGCACTGCCCAGGAGTCCCTGGTGAGGGGTAAGGCTGTGAGGTCTGATAAAAACAGGTTGAGAGGCTTTGACGAATGGTGGCAACCTGAAATCACTAAAAAAACCTGATGTTAAGGAATTTACACCAAAGGGAACAGAGTGTAGTTTGGTTTAACATTATTTCATGTCAACTTCAGCTGGCCTTTTAAAAAAATATCTAAAATAAAAAATGCTTAAAATTTCTACCTCCTAACTTGAATCCTAGGTGTTTCATGATGTGAAGAGGTAACATTATTATCATCCATCATTGAATCCACTGAGTGTCGAACTTATCACCTTGACACTTTAATGATCCTTAAGATGTCCTTGTAAAAGCTGGGTACCATGGCAACCACTCAAACACAGGGCCTTGGCACTGCTGAACTTCTCTTAATAAATCAAGCATAATTGGCATCTATGTATTATAATAAATTAAAAGTTATTCAACTGGAATGATTTTATATTGTACAATATTAAGTCATTAAGTTTGCTGTTCTGATCTCTCCTTTGTGATATAATTCCTGCGTGTGCTTTTTAACACAGAAAATTTTATCTCCTTCTCTTGCAAGATTTAACCGGGGGGGTTCGAAGGTGCAGAAAATTAGTGTGTAGTCTGTCACCCCCAGCCACGTGGGTTCAGTTTCTGGTTAAACCAGGACCCCACTGAAATGATTTATTCCCAAGGACAAAAGTAATTAAATTAAGCAGCTGAAAATTACCTGTACATGTACTCAAAGCACCACATGGTCCTTCCAAGGCGATCTGTCCTTCTCCCCCTTGTCCGGTGTCCCCAGCACAGCAGCTGGGGTGGATTGGCTTGGAGAGGGGTGGGGGCTTTTCCCTACGTAACCCCCAGGTAGTCCCTGGGGAGGGCGAGAGGGATGCGCCACCCCCATGCTGCCGATGTGGGGCCAGCAGCACCCAGTTCTGAGCCTGCTCCATCTCCACTCCCTCCTGCCCTATCCGCTCCAGGTCACCCACTGGAAAAGATCCAGCAAGGAATTACAAACCTTTGAGGGTAGGAGCCTGCAGTCACCGGAAAGCAGAGCGCTATGCACATGCAAAGAGAGTTGCCATATACCCAAGCATTTCCTATCTATTTTGTCCTCTATGGCAACACCAGCTGCAGACAGCAGGGTTTGAATTCGTTGCCTTTGGGCCGCCAAAGGTCACGGCGCTGTCTGTGTAGCGGTTCCTGGGAACAGGCTGCCTGGATGGAATATCAAATGTTGGGCGCAAAACTTGTGAAGCATATTAAGAATGTTCCCATGACAGAATGAATAGGGCTAATTTTGAAACTTTAAATCCTTTCTTTCTTTAAAGATCTTTTATTTTATTGTATTGATTTTCTGAACAGTTCCTTCATGTCACTAAGTTATAAGATGTTAAAAAAAAAATATTATTTTGCCAATAAGATGTCAGCAGTGGCTACTGTGGGAAATTTTAATTTGTTTCCTTCAGATTTGGATTTTTAAATATTTAGATTTTAAAGGCTAAATCTATTCTGGTAATGAGACTGTGAAACAGAAAAAGAGGACTTTGTATTGTAATACACCGTACTTGTTCCTTAGGAGCCAGTGGCGTTCCCATGAATAGCTGAAAGCATCGTTGAACCTCATCAAGTGGAGGATAACAATAGTCCCTCATGTCTGGGAGTGCTACCTGATTTTGCAGAGCTGTTGGCTAGACAGAGAGCTTTTAATGGACCCAGGCATGAGGAACCCAAGGATAAACCAGACAGATCTTGGCCCAGTGCTCCGTGTCTTGAAGTTACTTTTGTGACACAGAGGGATGGAGAAATCCCAGCAGCTGGGCTTTTTCTAAGGCACTGCAACCTTCACTCTCCCAGCCAGGAGACAATCAGCTCCCATGTACTCCAGGGACTTGGGATAGAAGAAACATGGTGTCAGACTACAGAAAAAGACTGAGAGAGTGAGTTCACCACAATAATACCATCTGTGTTTGTAAGAAGGGGTAACAAGGAAATTTGCCAGGTTCTCAGTCAAGTCACCGTGAGCTTTGGCTGGACTGAGGTCTGTCTGAAAGCTCCCTCGTTACCCTGTGTGACCAGATTTTGTGACTCCACGTACCGATTTGTTTGGCATGTTCAGTTTTTACTTGATGCCACAGTGGTGGCTTTCTGACCTTCCTCCGATTTGACACTGAAAATCGATGAAGTAAAAGTAAATGGTCCTTTAGAAATCTTTGCTGGTCTTTTACTAGCGAGCATATCATGTGTGAATGCTCTTTTTGTGGCCACAAGGTCTCTTTGTACCCTTTAACAGTGGTGGCACAGTAGATAATAAGATGTTTCTGGATAGTTCTGCATTAGACATGCCTAAGAAGTTCTCAAAACAGCAGAGTATTTGTGCATATACTTAATTTGAAGCCTGTTTCAATATTTCTCTGATAGAAAAACTCTGCAAATACTTGTGCAGCTGTTTATCTGGACTGATGAGCCATTTAAGACTGGTCATCTAGACAGGGAAGTTAAGTCAAAACATAAACATCTACCTATGTGTCATCGTGATTTTAGCTATTATCCTGATTGCCCTTCATGTCCAATTGTTTCTTAGACTTTGCATTTTTGTTTTATGTTCAGGTAGCAGGTTGAGGGCCTGGGTTTTTGGTGACAAGCAGCTTTAACACACTTGGAGATGCTCAAAAAGGATGTGAATCATTAATGAGATGTTAATAATCCCCTTCTTTCACATCTGCTGTGTACTTCTATCAGACAGTACATTCAATAATAAAGTGAAATAAAATAAAACCACATCCTTGATCACATTACCAACACACAGCTCAGAATTTTTTACATTAAGGGTTTATAGCTCAGATATGTTAATTTTATCAGCATTTCTATTTTTAAAAGCTTCTTAATTAATACTTCATCAAAATATAAAGGTTGAGTTTCACTACTGAAATTAGTTTGTGTTTTAAACTGAGAGCCAAGTTTCATTTTCTCCAAGTCCTCAAAACGCTGATTTTTCTTCTCAGCTTCAAAAATCATAGAATTTAAAAAATAATGTTTTCATTAAATCATTTCCCCAGTCTTATATAAACTTCTATTAAAAGTATATTGGATACTGTTACACAATGACTAAATGCACTAGGCAAAATATGGTCAGGAGGGTTGGAACTAGGTGATCTTTAAGGTCCCTTCCAACCCAAACCATTCCATGATTCTATGATTCTATGACATTGTAGCATAGTGGAGGAAGAAGATGAAAGTATAATAGAGGTCAGTATAGAGATCTTTAAAATTTAAGTGATGGCTTGGGACTGGAATAACGGAACTTTTACTATAGAGTTAGCATTATTGGACCCCTTGTTTCTGCAAAGAAATTTCTTCTTCATTTGGGTATATTAATGTATTTGTTATCACATCTGAAGTACCTTAGCTGTATTCAAACTGTTTCTGCTTTCCTAGCAAGAATTTCCAAAGAGCACCTTTTTTAAACTTTCTTTTTTTCTAAAGTACAGTTGCTGCTTCAGCTGTGCCAGGAATTCTTATGTTCAGCAATTACCCAAGATGTCTATGTTAAAACGTTCATTTTGATCTAATGTATCTGATGATGGTAAAATGATTATCAAGTTGGTACGTGAGATAATTTATAAAAAGAGAGTATATCCCCATCATATCCAACCTTAGCCAAGGCACTGGAGTATCTTGTAGATGCTTTCCTCCAAGTTTGCTGCTTTTGACTGTTTTCAGGATGCCATTTTTGGTTCTTTAGAAATAGGGTTTTTGTTAAAAAGAAATAAAGGTGAGGGAAAGCCTTAAAAATATGAAAGAGATGCACCCTGATGCAGCTATGTCAGTAATGCTGATACTGAGGGATATGGCCTGTCTGCTCATCAGTAGATGATGCATTCAGATGCTAATAATTTAAGTGCCTACTTTATTAGAAATTTCAGTGTTTATATAAAAATGGAAGAAAAGATTGAGAAAGTAGCATGCAATGTGTTGCAGCCCCAATGTGAGCTATTGCCCACATCAGTGTTTCTGTTAATGATTTCTTTTACAATCAACCTTCTTCTTTTCCTTTTTAATAGAAACAGAAAATCTGATGTCTGACCAAGGCAGTTCTGGCAGCCCCTGCGTTTGCCTGTGCTTTCATCCAGTGTGCGCCAGCAGGTGTCCAATACTCACTTCTTGATGCTTATATATTATGTTTCATCCGCTGTCATCCTCGGAGCTAAAAAGTGCCGGTTCCTCAGTTCCAGTTTTATATCTGTGCGGGAGGGCAGAATTGTGAACTGTGACTGCGGCTGGTACAGACCCGTGTGACATAGCTTTGATCTGGTTAGTTTCCAGTTCCAGCTTCCAGCACCAGTTCCAGCGTCCCAGTATGAGGGAAGCTCATGCAACCCGTGCGGAAAGGCGTTGTTTTGTGCCTAAACTCAGTTCAGTCTCTTCCTCCCAAGTCAAGGTCTTGTTGCATCGAAAGTATACACCTGGTTGATTTTCCCATAAGCTGTGCCGTCAAAGTGGCTTCTCACCTAGGTGCTAAGTGCATCCTAAGGCAGCAGAAAATGGCTGTCGGGTAATGCTGTGCAGAATACAACGCTATTTTTTTAATTGTTTGTTTGTTTTCTCCTTCCACTATGAGATCTGACTTGTAGGTTGTCAACATCTCTCTTGTACAGTGTGTGGGTAACAGCGTGAGTGTGACGAGGATGGCTATGAATAATTTCGCACCTAATCGTGTTGTGATGCACGCGGACTGTGCCTTTGATATTTGTGATTTCTGTGTTGTGCGCTTTCAGCTGAAGGGAATTTCCTCCCCCCGCCCCGAGACAGGAGGGTGACTGCTCTGTTGTCCAGCCTCTGACGACTCACCCTGCGACCCCTGAGGGCAATGCTGTCTCTGATGCTTTCTTCCTCTTTTCCATAATCTAAAATAAATTATTTTAAGGAAGGAATGGTTTTGTTTTGATTATCTGCATGGGAGTACCACATGCATAAGTAACGCTGGATGCGTTAGAATTGTTCGATGCTGGTCTGTCCCTAAAAAGCTGTCCAGCAACGTGACTCTTGGAAGAATAACAAAAGAGAAATCAGATACTCTGAGTTAAAATACTTCTAAATCAAGCTTTTATGGTTGCTCTCATAAGCATATTTGTTCATCACCACTTATCTGGATTTGTTGAGTTTATTGGAAATTAGTAGTTGTTGAGTAATGGTGAAAAGGTGTCTTTCTGCTTTTACAATAAGACCAGAAGCAGATATTTAGAATATCCCCATCCCCTCATCATGCTGCAATGCCATTGTCACTTTTATCATAGAAGAATTATGTATCTCTGTATATGAAAAATGCATTCTAGAACTACTCTGAATTAGTTTTTAATGTACTGTGACCTTGAATTGCCCCAGGATATTAATGCTAAATGATTACTTCTGAATGCTTTTTGAATAGCTGCACAGAGCAATTAAATGCACCATACATCACACATGACATAGTTAAACGCCTCTTCTGGTCAAGGAACCTAAACAGTTCTTTCAAATGATGGTAATTCCATATTACTAAAGATGAAAAGAAAAGAAGTCACTTGTTAGTATTAAGATAAGCATAACCTGGAAGAGGTTATAACCTTTGCCTGAGATGGAACAAAATAAAAAGATTTTCTTTATGGTGATCTACAAGGAAGTTCACTGCAAAACCAATGCCCCATTACACTGCATTTTGTCTCCAGACAAAGGCAGCAATAGCAATAAATCCCTCACTTTCTGACAAGTTGTCATTCCCCCCCGTAAAATAAAAGAATAAAGAATATGGCTCATAAAATAGGTATAAAATGTGGACACTGCTATTATGTACGTTATATTGCACAGCAGTTGGTTTTAGAATGTGGAACGACATAAATCTGATCTATGCAAAACCTTCTTATAAAATTAGTGGAGTTCAGAAGTGATCACAAGCACCAAGATTACTCTGGTAACAAGAAGAAAAAGAGCCTTTTTCTTGGGTTAATGATTGAAATCTGACCTGGTTTGGCTTCCTTAAAATGTTGTGACTACTTGAAAACATGCGCTAATTCAGATGTAGTGGCAATTTTGGCCCAGCTTGCAGCAGACATATCACCCCTTTTGATATCCAGTGGGTACGTATGTTGAGCTTGACTGTTTTGGTGTGTTCCCAATAAAATTCAGCACAATTGCTTACATTGCACATCAGACACTGGTGACAAGTGCCTGATAGACTCAACTTTCAGACTCCCCACTAGCCCATTGCTGCGGACCATTTTCTCACCTCCAGCCTGGCTCCTGGCAGCGATTCCCACCCTGTGCTGAAGCTGCAGCATCCCCGTCCCTGTCCCTATTCCCTTTCCCAGCCCCTCCAGGCTCTGCTGAGGTTGAGACACATCATCATGTGTCAGGCAAACTGTCTAAACCACAAAAATGTTAATGGCAAATACATATTGACCTTGAAAATATCTCCTGAGTAATTCCAAGGAACTGAGCAAGGTCCTGGGAAAACAAAAAAGAACATGAAGCATGTGCAGGGCAAGCTTCATATGAGATTTCCAGCTTTCGCTGGTGTTCTTGCTCAGGTTCTGGAGTGGGGTGGATTGTGTGTGTGATGTCCACTGGATGTAAAGGGTTAAGGAAGTGGGGCTGTGAAGTCCTCGTAAACAGGGCTGGAACCTGGCTTTGTTAGCTGTGTGCTGTGGAGCCCCAGGGGATGGCTGGGGAAGGTGGGCAGCAGGCAGGCAGAAAAGATGATTGCTGGAGGCAGCAGTTCATTAAGGCGGTCCTGCAGCAGGAGAAGCCCAGAAAAAGTACGTCAAATACAGAATCCACTTCTCTCCACGTGTGCTTTAACTTCCACACACTGAGAAGAAACAACCCAACAACTTCCAGAAGCACACACTGGGGAGAGTAGGGAGTCAGAGCCATTATTCTTGGGGCACTGGTTATTCAGCTCTAAGATCGTTCTCACTGCATGTTTTCAGTGTGAAGAACACTGTTGCATGACTGGATTAGAGCATGAAGACAAGCTGTATGTGCTTTACAAAAGGAGTAAAAAGACTTTGTGATGAAACGGATTTGATGCTCCAGCTACTAAAATCAGGTGCTATGCAACGAAATCTGCTTGATGGCTGTCCCATGTCAGCCAGTGAGGACGCAGGCATAAACATCTTTGAAAAGTTAGATTGCAAGTTAGACTAGCCCGAGGCAAGCAGAACATGCATGACTGGCACTTGCATGGCAGGTAATCCAAGCTGACACTGACCTTGCCAACATTACACGACAGTATTTGTACTAAACTGAACTTGAATTTCCCCGCAGTATTGGGTTCCAAGAGGTTTCTCTGCAGCATGAGGACAGCGTGGTCCTGTTCTGTTTGCTGCAGAGTTTGGAAATGTTTGGTATGGTCAGCACAATTACCTCTCCCTGTTCCGTCCCCGGTCTTTGATTTGCCCTTGGCCTCAGAGATTGCATCACAATCTCAAATTATATAGAACACTTATGATCTCATGGCCTTTATGGAATCTCTTAGACTGTGATCTGTCTTTGAACATATTTGTGGATGAGAAAGTGACCTGGGGAACATTTCTTGCTTGCTGGCCTGGGGAAGGGTCAGTGACCATCGTAGGCTATACAGGCAAAATATTCGGTGAGAAATTTTCCTAAAATCAGGGAGGAGGTGGAGGCTGGGCTGACGCCCTTCAGCTTCTCTGCTTCACTAGAAGGGGATAATCTGTGCTGGTCAGCTGGCGCAGTCTGCGTGCCCCTGTCTGCTGCAGCCTCCTTCAGAACCGAATTCCTTTGTAGGGACTCCTCTGGGACAGGGTTTACCCTCAGCTTCGTTTGCTGTGACTAAGATTTACTAAAACTGGGCTGTATTTTATGGCTTTGCCTTGGCTTCTCCACACCCCAGTTTGATGGTAAACGTTTCGCTTTGTTAATCTGAACAATACCCAACACCAAGCATTTTTAAACGTTACTTAATTGATGAAGAAGTCAATGATGAAGATGTAATTTCATTATCGGTTGCTTCTTTGGAAAATTTAAAGCTTCATGAAATGTGATTCCATAAATTAAATATGGGGAAAAGAGTAAACAAAAGGTAGAAATTACTAGAATCTGGTTTTATGGGAGAGAGTCAGATTGTAGATTACTTTTGTCAGCCTGAAATGGGAGTAATAGTTCTCAAGGGAGTAGGTCTCTCTTATCTGAGGGGTCTTCGGGTGTGATGAACTCCAGGTACTGTGGAAAGAGATGGTGCTCTTTCCCTACTTTTGGAGAAATGAGTAAATTGACCAGTCTTTTTCTTCTCACATTTGTATTCACTGTATGCATTCTTCTTTGAAGCCTGTGCGGTCTAAAGGATAGAGTCCACAACAGGAATCTGCACGGCCAACTGGGAATCTGTTTCCTGTTGTTTATCTGGCAGAACTGACAAAATCAGTCTTCTCATCTTTCTTCATTAATTTCTCTCTCTGTCCCATAACTGTGTGTAGAATAATAAGTTAATGGGACTAATTTTGTTTTCATTTACACTAATGTCATTACGTGTGATACCTGATGAGATCAATGAAATCAAATAAACCTGAAGAAACTGCTGAGGTCAGAATCACAGACAGTATTTGAAAACCAATAAATACAATCTTTCATCCAGGACCTAGAGCCCTGTGGTTTTTTTGTATTCCCTATGCATTCCCCGTGACCTCGTGTTTTTTCTCCGGCTATGCGCAGCACTGCTCAACGTCGTTATCTCAGTTTTGTCATTGCTCAATGGCATTATCACATTGTTCAATGTCGTTATCCCAGAAATGCAGCCACTTCAAAAAACGGATGGGCAGTTATGATGCTTAACGGTACCACAACACTAACGTCACCCAGAACAAAATGAAATTCTTCTTTCAGCTGTTCTGCAGCTACGGGGTAGTTTTGAAACACAGGGATAGGACACAGTTCTGCAGTTATGGGTTGAAGCTTTCTAAGCTAAGGAAGGGGACCAACGGCTTCACCTGTAGGAACTCTATTGAAGTAGGTTTACCCAATTATTTAAAACCTAGTTTTGATATCTTTTGCATTTTTTAGGTGATTGACTTCAGTGTCATCTTTAATTAAAAGTGAATCTAGCTTTCTTGTGTTTTAAAGTTAACATAATACAAATAAATCCCCCATTTACTCATTTTTTCTCAGACACAATGTATTTTTCTATAACCGTTTTCAGTCTCAAGCATATTTTTAATGCTGGTATTGGCTTCACTTCTTCATATCATTTTTATCTCTTAAACTATTACAACTTTATTATTATCATTACAGTAACATGGTGACCAGAACTGAACACAAAACTCTAAACTCCCTGCCAGAGCCTTATATAATAGGAGAACAATGGATGAATGTTGTTAATTTTAAATGCAAAAATTATAAATCAATTACAGTGATGGCAAAAGCCCTTCGTGACATGCCACAATTTACTTTCAAAGACATTTAAACCTATTTCACATGCTGAACAATCTGTAATAAATTATGATTTTTTTTCCTCCTGAAATGAAGCTATAATTATGACAGTTGAATTCTTGTTCTGAGAAATAAGGTGGCATTTAATTCCTTGAGAACAAATGACACTCACAAAAGAACAGTTAATTATTCTCAGCTGCAAAAAAAAAAAAAAAAAAAAAAGGGGGGAGGGAGAGAAAAAATATGAAAGAGAATGTGGTAGCACTTTATGCAAAGTGTCTATTAATGAATCCTTAGCGAAAGCTGTACTACAGTTGAACTTCGCTTGGTGTCCATGTGATTGAGTGACAATCTTTACGTCCAGCCCTTCCCATAAAATCAAAACCACATTCAGAGCAGGAGCACAACGAAGGGATGTATCTTCAGGAAATATTACACCTCTGTCGCCAAACCTTCAATATGCAAAGAACAAAACGGAGGAAAACTCCGATGCCAAGCAGAAGGGCAAAACAAACACCTAAGTCAGCTCTGTGGTTCCAGGTTGCATGGTACCACGGTACAATTAGTCCTAATCCTTCTTAATTTCAACGCTTCCTATTACAATAAGATGAATCATTTTGACTTATACTAGTATTGATAGGGCAGTGAAGAGGAATGCTAAGCAATCAGCTCCCTCGCCCTGCAAATACGTGACGATGTGCTTAACTCTTCTTGCATTCATGACTCCTACCGTGCTCGGTGGGACCACACAAGGGATATGGGATAAGGGACTTGCCAGATCCAGAGTTTCCTCCTGGAAAGTACTGGTCATCCTAATTTCCCGCTGTAGCTTTGCAGCCACCAGTGCGCAGCTGAACGTGTTAGCGTGGGTCGTGCTGCACTTCACATTTTCAGCTCTCGCTGGCTGGCAAAGAGTTGCCAGTCTTGCTAATCTGCCTTCCTTCCTCGGGGAAGAGAGACACTGCAGAAGGGCCACAGTAAGTGGAATAACCTCATCCTTCTTAGTTCAATTATGATTTGTGAATTGGCTAATTTGGGGGCTCTCTGAAACGTAGTCGGAACAACATGGTTGCATGTAAAACAAGGCCTAATGCACTGAGTTACATTAATGTTAAATCAAAGATGATTGGATTAATTGCTGTTTCATTTTATCTTCCGTGCACGTGTGGTGCTGGCAGAATTTCAGAGCTTTTAGAAAAATTAATTGAGAACTATGGGGAAATAATACAGGGAAAAAGACTTTCGCATCGTGTCTTTCTGCTGGCTGCTAAAGGGTATACTGTCTAAAACTGGGAGTTTACAATGTATTTTTTAATATTTGTATTCTTTATATTGCTCATAAAATGTAGGAAAATTAATTGGTCGTACAGTATGTGAGGTACTGGATATTATAACTGCTGATTATACCTCTGGGAGAAAGCAGACTTTCCATAAGACTTCCACCACAACTAAGCATATGAGAAAAAACCAGTTAATTTCTAATGTGGAAAAAGCAGATACTCTTAAAAATGTAAAAGTACACACTTCAAAATAAGACTCACATATTTTTCATTTTGTCACCTTTATATTCAAATCTGATTGAATCCCTTGGTAGAATGGCATAATAGAACAGTGTTAGACCCATGTGGAAACTCACAATATTGGTTATTTTATTTTGTTTGTCCACTCAGTTCTGATAGCAAACAGAAGATTTATTAATGCAAGGGAAAATATTCGCTGGCAGGTAAAAGTAATTCTCTTAATGAACATGATTAGAACAGCAGCTGGAATAGAGAAAATGCAGTGTTTGCAAGATCCGTGGAATTAATAGACCTTAAAATACTTGGGAAATCAATTAAAATACGTCTTCAAGATTACAAAAATGACTGTGCATGTGTTTAACTTGAATATGAACAATAAAAGAATAAAATCCACACTTCCGCTGCAAGAACATTTCAAAGTGCTTTTTCCTGACCAGTAACAGAGCTTGCCAAAAGATTTGGGGAACAGGTATTTTTCCGCGGCTTTTAATTGGGAAGGTACACTCTAGCGAGAGCTTGAGCTAGTTGGAAGTTTGCACTTCTCCCTTGTCCTCCCTTAGGGCATTCTCACGCTATGTATTTTCTGTATGTATAAGATTATTTATATCCCTGTGTGTGGGATAAGTGCATATTAAAGTTGCTTTACTGCTGCTGCAGCTGGACTTTTTGGCGAGGGCTGGTTGCTCCCAGGGAAAGGAGGCTGGGTGCTGAGGGTGGTGGCGTGGTCGCAGGGCGATGTCCCCACTGCCCTTGGCCCCATCCCACCTCCCCCAGGCAAGCAAGGCAGGACAGATCAGTGATGGGAGAGAATGAAAATGTGTCCCTGTTTGGCTGCTGGTGATACTGTTGCCCTGCTGATGAGCTGCTGGGGCAATGTCCACACCTGGGGACCACCAGCATTCCTGATTGCACCAATGGGCAGGCAAACCTCGACACCAGAGGCTTGTTGGGAGAAGGTAGGAGCTGGAAGAAACACCAGTTTATATTGGTGCTTCATACAGCCGATTTCCACGTCAGGTTTGGAGTGTGGGGGATCAGCTCTTTGGCAAGTGAGCTCCGGGGCACGTGGGGATGCAGTGAGTGCACGTGGTCCCCTGGCCATGCAGCCTGACCTGCCGTTTCAGGCATGGACCAGAGACCAGCTGAGCCCACCACTGCTGCACCATTCAGCCAAGTGAAGTTTTTCTTCGAGAGGGCCACTTGGTTTCCCTCTGCTTTCCTGAGGCTGGGTGCCTCACAAGCCTAGGAAACATTTTCCCAGACAATCTAATGCAGTGGGTTGTGGGTTTTTTTTAACTAAATGTAATAGCAGGTATTTTTTACTCTGTGGATTTTTAGTGCCATTTTCTCTTCTTGGGCTATATATTATTGTAGAGCTCTAACCCTGTGAAATAGGAAACTGCTCTGTGCTGTTCTTTCTCACATAGTCAGTACAGAAAAGTTATGGATGTGATTGTGCTTTCATTTACAGTTGTTAAGCCTTTTAGCCTTTCTTGGCTCCTGCAGGAGAGAACTTAGGGCTTTGGAAAAGTGAGGATGCAAGGCAATATCCTCTGCTTGGTAACTTTTCTGGTCCAGCACTAAGTGCAGCACACGTCCCTGTGCCAACCTATTTATATTTCTTTATCCAAAGATACCATGTCTTGGGAAAAAACCCAATTAAACTAATAATATGCATTCCACTTTTCAATCACCTATGGACCTCAAAACATAATCACCTTCCCTTGAGACATGCTGCAGATTTTGGGCGTTTATTTACCTGAATATATCACTGATGGTCTAAACTTGGCAAATCTGGTATGGATTTAGGATATTTCTCTGCTGTGGTAATATCAGATGCAATATTGTTTTATTCACTAGAATTTGGATCTGCGTTACTGATGAGAGTATTTGATACAGTAACACAGGTAACGTAACTGAAGGCCAATGATCGCAGAGAAATAAAGAACTGAAACAACCTAGGATGAATCTTACCATAACCGATATTGTGTATTTATATCTATGTAGACACTCCAGTGAAGAAGAACCGCTCTGCTGTTTCATAATCTGGCCCATTCCAAACAAATACAAAGCACAATATGCAGAGAGTATTTTGGGATGGCTATATCACATGTGAGCAGGTAGCGGTGTTTACGTGGAAAGAGAGTTAATGAAGTTGATTTATAGCTTTCTTCTCTTTAAACAACAATACACTTGCATATGTTTCCAGAAGAGATGAAAATTCAAGGATCTTGTCCAGACCATGAACAATTAGTACATGCCTCATTGTGAAGGCCTTTTTTTTTCAGAATTTCCTGAGAAAAGCAATGAGAGAAAGGCTATAAGTACAAGGAGCGTGTTAAATAAATCACTGCTGTCTCAATCACCAAAGGAACACAAAGGGCTGAAGATAGTTTTTAGCACAGTTATCAGTCAAGAAATTGGATTTGAGCTTGAAAGAGATGCCTTTTTTTATAAGGCATTCATTACTACCTGGTTATGGGTATGAGTTAACACAACATCTGCTTTATGCCAACAGCTAGAGTTAGGATTGTTTGCAGTGCAACAGGATCTGAAAGATGTAACACCGTCAAGTAGTTTGCTTAAAAGAATTGAAGGTCTAGTACGTCAGGTGACAAAAATGCAGTGTTCAAACATCATTTACTCTTCCAGGGAAATGTGTTTCCAATCAGCATCCTGGTCCTTTTCTATAAAAGAGATCAATTAGAGGCAATTGCTATTTTTTCTGTTTGGAAAAAAAAAAAAAAATCCAAGTAATTTTATCCTTTTAATGCTTTTCACATACAGCTAGTTCCTTATTTATGCAACCATGGTGAAAAGGAGTTAGAGGGAGACAGAGTGTGCACCTCCTAATGAGTTCCACAATATATCGTGTACTTCCCATGCAAGTGAATGAGGGAGGTGAGATATACAGAAGGCCCAAGAGCTGCTGAAGTCCTCGAGTTCCTCTGAAAGGAGTATTTTCCATGAGATTTCTTTCCATTTGCACTTTCTCTCACAAAGAAGATGCAGAGGGGCAGAGCTGTAGTTAAACCATGAATAAAAGTCCCTGATTCAATGGGGAAGAAAGCCCTGGTGAGGACAGTCTGAACCTCAATGGAGCAGTGTAAAGCCCAGGCTACCTCCTTCCAACACATACTGCAGGGCATCTCCTTTTTCCCCTTGATTTTCCCTGAGTGGTAAGAATTTGAGCTGAGAAACATTGCTGTCCATATGCATCACCATTCAGTCTTATAGCCATCTAAGAGAAACACAGAGCGATTTGGGTAGGAAGGGACTTCTGGAGGTTATCTAGTCCAACCTCTCTCAGAGCAGGACTAATCAGTTCAGGTTGCTCAGGGCTGTATACTCTCCAGTCTTGAACACCTTCGAGGGCGGAGGCTCACAGCCTCTCTGGGCAGCCTGGTCCACTGTCTGACCACCGATATGATAGAAAAAATTGTCCTAATATTGAATCAGAATTTCCCATGTTCTGTCTGTGTCCCTTGCTGCTCGTCCCATCACCATGCACCTCCAAGAAGAGTTTGGCTCACATCTTCTCTGTACCCTCCAATACAGGCAGCTATAAGGTCTCCCCTGAGCCCCCTCCTCTTGCAAATACTGCTCCTGTCAGAAAACGCTGTCTCTTGGGAAGTGTGTGACAACATTTTTCTAGGCATGAAAGTGGGATTTCCGTCTGCTGCCCATAGTCTGTCCTCAATATCTATTCTGCACTGCTGTGAAAGAGCTTAAAATCTTTTTTATAGACATAGGCTACATTTTTAAACTGGTTTAAAAATGTTCTCTGCTACTGCCTCTTCTATCCAGGTTGATTTCGAAATGCTTAATGTAAGTATAACATGTGCATTACTGATTTTTCAGGTTGGTGGCAGAAACACAAAATATGAGGAAGAGTAATAACTTTCGGTTGAACATAATATTTTACTTAAATGAAAGAGCCTTTGCTCATTTCATTCATCAGGGGAAGTATTAAAAAAAACCAAAAACGGTAAAAGAAGAAAAGAAGCAGTGATTGGTCTCATGTAGCCCTGGGATACTGCTGTTGAAATTTTTCATTTTCCAACTTTTTAAACCGAAACTTCAACCATATCTGTCACAAATGTATAACCTGTTTTGTTTGACCCTACCTTCCATTTATCAGCCAATAAATCATTTGCCTGGAAGATTTCAGACAGCTCCAGCCACAGCATCTGTGTTGGCCAAATGCAGCACAACTCTAGTTGGTTGCACGTGGCCACATGGCTCTTGGTGTCTGAAGGAATCATACAGAAATCATCTTTGGAGCCTTTTTTTGCCCTTAGCATGTCTGCTTTTGAGTTTTGTGCCAAGAAGGCACCTCAGAGTTTCTAGAACAGTAGAAATTCTGAAAAAAAGAATAACTTTTAGAGTAGAGGTGCAACAGTAGTGAGTATTTGTAAATTGCTCCGACAGCATTCTTGGCATCTGGCTGGCAATTTCATGTAATCAGATTTCTCCTTTAGTTCCTGTTACGTTAATTTATTGGTTTGCGGATCTGAAAAATTGCAGCTCACACTCTGTTCAGCTTCCAGGTTCAAGCTCATCATTTCAAAAACTGCACTGTGCAATATGGAAATCTGGGCTTTTTAATGCAGGTTTTAACAATTGCAGTTAAATTATTTGGGGTGGAGGGAAAGACATATCCAAGGATAACACCTGTTTTGATGCAATTAAAGCCCTACAGCAGTATATGGATAAAATACTTCTAGAAATCCTTGCTCTGTAGAGTTTAAAATGATTACAGGACCGAAGGGGTTGTAAGTAGTTAGTCCCCGGAAAATAGATTGGTAATGATGGAAACAGATTGATTCAAACTAACTATTGCCCAGGTGCAATGGAAGGTGTATGATGGTGGCATTTAAAGACATAGAAGAGTAATTGGAGAGACAGGTGCTGCTTATACTGAAACTCGCCTGTTGTGGTGTACACAAACTGATGTAAAACTGATGATGCAGTGCAGTGGCTCTAAACCAGGATCAATTAAGTTATTTTATTTTAAAAAATGATAAAATATGTCATTGGTTCCTCTGTCCTTTCCTGCATTAGTGTCCCTTAGCAACTGTCTCTGTGAAAGTCATAAATTCAGAACAAATCAAATACAGCACAACTCTCCCCAAAGCAAACTAAGCCTCCCATTTATTTCTTTGCCAAGTGCTCTCCTGCAGCAAACAAGTGCAGTTCTTAAATCTTTACAACCCAGCCTGATGATTTCCTACAGAGAACGTGCAGGGAAAATGTAGGTCCTTGCTTACAGGGAGATTTTTCCCCTTGTCTTCTGGGCTGGCTTGGCATTCACTCTGGATCTGGCTTAACGCATAATATTGAGTACTCCAGGCTTGAGCTATTGTGTATCCTCTTTCTTTCCTTTCCCCACACTCTAGGTATGTGGTGTCCTCTCTCCTTGCTCCCAAGCTTCAAGTCCAAGTGGACAGGGAGGAGTTTGAAGCACTGTGTTGGGAGGAGATGAGAAGCAAAAGATGGGGGAAAAAGAGGAATTTGGGGTGGGAACCCAGTGTGGGGGAAAGGGAGGCACCGACAGTGCTTCAGGGCAGGCTTCGGTGCAGCAGGGAGAGCTGCCCCACTGAGGACAGGGGACCTCAGTTCTGGGAGGTGTCAGGACACCCCTTGTGAAGGGCTGTTTCATTCCCAGTCGCTGTGCTGTCTCGTGTGCATCCCCACTGGGACCCCTGTCCTCTCCACCAGCTCCCCCCAGGCGCAGGCACTGCAGGATGCTCTCCCGGAGCCCACGGCTTTGCGGCACAGCACCTTGGACGCGCCTGCTTCTGGCCTTCCTGAGGCATTTCTTTGAGGAGTGCAGCCCCTTTTCCCAGAAATTATCAGAAATCTATGCAAAAATAGCTGTGCAGTTTCTGCACTCTCTCAAGGTAGCCAGGTATGCATCATGCTACTCCCTGTTTATTCCCATAGAGAAACGTGTTATAAGTTGCTTACTGATTTAACCTTGAAAATTTGTTCAAGAGCTTTACAGCTTTCCAAAACCGCGAATACCAGTGTGTTCTCCAGCCCTTAATACTGTACTGAATTATTGTAATAAATGTGAAAATTTTGTTTAATATAATGTCAACAGAAACAACAGCAACCAACTAACAAAAAAGAAAAAAAACCCTGCGGAAAAGTCCCACCAAACCCTTGCTTGGATGTAATTTGCTCCAACCATACATGGAAAGGGTCTAATCTTTGTAATTAAACCCAACCACGTTGAAAAGTCTGTTGTATAAATTGACAGCGCAGAAGAAAGCAGAAGAAGCATGTGCTGAGAGCTACCTGCTCCTCAGTTTAATCTTGGGTCATTTTGTGATTCATGTGCTCTGACCCTGGCTGTCCATGTGGCTTTGTTATACTCCAGTTGCCTTAGCAGTGGGTAAAGGGAAAATTAAGATATTGCCTCTCCAATCATAAAAATCCTGGGTAGAAGAGCTTGTAACGACTCCGTTGTGAAGTGAGGTGGAGGGGGGGGTCACTCGCTAGATTAAGACAGATTGAGCTAAATTCATGTGTGATTATACTGGATTGGTTTTGCTGGAGTTAGGGTAGGGATTGTTTTGCCCCAGTATCTGTTGTTGCCTCCCACCTTTAACGAACTAGAGGGATCTGTCAGGGTTTAATCCAGTTACTGATGACATTGGAGAAAACAGTGGCAGAAGTGGGCTGGATGGAAGAAATGTATTAACACAAAAAAATCTCATCTTTCCTCAAAGAAGTGGGCTGAGAACAAATTGTGGGAATCATCAAGTGCCTCTTATTTTGGTTCTTCGTGTAATTTAGGGTTAATTGGTTCATTTGCGGACATTTAACTGATAAAAACACAGTAAACAAAGGAGCTGGTTGCAGTTCTGAACAGGAATTGAAAGCAACTTTTTGTCTAGACAGTTTGCATAGGGCTTTAAAACAATGACAGAAAAAATAAAGTTTGGGTTTAAAGAGGTGTCAGTTATGATACACGTTTGCAGGACTCCTGTGAACTAAAGAGAACAGTGTTATCAGGAGCCACCAACAAATTTGCTTCCAAGGGCAGAAATATTGCTAATATGCTTACCTTGTTCATTCTATTAAAATGAACCATTTCTAGTTATTTTCTTATTTCCAGTGATTTTTATCCTATCTGCAAATCTGACATATGCACATAATGTTAAGTGAACGGTACCTAACCCACCTACTGGCCTGGCATGTTTAGGATTTTGCTTGGCCCTGCTTGTGGGTTGACTGGTGGGACTGATGGTTTGTGTCTCTGTTCCTTGCTTGAGTGATCCCCACCTCACAGCATTCAGGGTAGACAGAACAATGAAAAGTTTGAGTGGTTGCACAAATATCCATGCAAGGTGCACATGTATGAGTTTCCCACTTTTCTTTCTGCTGCAGGGATATATCCTGAAGCCAAGAGAAACACAAATGGTGACAAAAAGTGAGAGCTCAGGTATTTATCAAAGTGCCACTGAGGTTCACGCCACTTTGCTCACCCTGGTCCCCTCAAACAGCGTTCCTGTTAGCAGCATGGTTTTAACGGTGATTTATTCCCTAACGTGACTTTTTTCCAACAGTCCTAATTGCTTAAGATATGCAGATTTCGTATGCCTGTGACACACTTGAGCACCCTTTGAAGTAGGTTAGTCCCTCATGGGTAGCTATGAAGAACGTAAATCCCAGGCCATGTCTGGGGAAGGTGTTTTGCACCCGTGCCACGAGCAATGGTCTGAGTGTCATGTCTAGAATTCACTGCTGCGACTTTTGGCAGTTTCAATTTAATTCATAGGTGATAATGAGGCTGGTTCAAGCCCGTGGATGGGGTCTTTCCATGGCTGTGTTGCCTCTTTTAGACAGGTGGTAAAACACACTTTTTGTAGTATGACTGATGTCTGTTCGGTTACTATATTTAAAGTCTAATAGACTTTTAGAAATATTGTCTTAGCCAGCAGGATTTAACTTCATTAGTTTTGAAACAGGAGAGAAACGTTAGCCACTGTGCAGTATTTGATTATACTCTGGGGAACTTCCTAGGGTTAAATTAACCACAGGGGAACTCTGCTCTTGTTCTTTGAATACCAGTGAAACATATTGAGAAATGCGAGGGAAAAAAATAATTATAAAATTGAAATGTAAAACCCATAAAGTCTATCTTATGTATAATCCCCAGTGCACAGTAAGTTCTGTATATTTGCGACGTTTAATGTTAATTATACGATTTATTTTATATTTTGTTTTTGCTTTATAAAAAAAGTCACACCACCACGAAGAGGATTTGACCATAAAGGGAATTTCAGAAAACTACCATTTCACCAGACTTGGTTTAAATTCAGGAGGGAGATAATTTAGCCACTAAATGTCCTGTCTTATCCACAGCGTCACTGGAGAATTACTCTCCAGAATCACTTTCATCCCCCAGCTGCTGACAATTTAGCAGTGCTGCTCGCCTTTAATTAATCTCTTTGAATCTACATGTAGAAGGTCAGTGTCAATGACTACGGAAGAATGAGTAGAAATTTTTGTCAAAAAAATGCATTTCAGAACATGAGGTGTCTTTGGAATCAAGTCTTTTTGGTTTTTTATATTATATGAAATCTGAAATAAAAGATTGTTCCTAATTTCATGTATCAACAAAGATTTTGGTAATTTAGTTTCTGAAAAATGAAAATTAGCCACTTTCAGTTTTTTTTTCTTCTGCCGATTTTCTTTTTATCTCCTTGTCCCGCTCATTGCAAATGGAAAATGACGTGTGAAGGGCAGAAGTATGGAGTTAACACATGTAAAAGTGAAGAAATCTCCTTTCCTTCCTCAGAGAAGAGTCAGAAAGAATGTAAGAAATCCCGTGAATTTATGTTTTCTCCCATTCAGCACTCATAAAAATGTTTGCCTCTTTTTGTACTGAAAAACAAATTGATGAAAATATGAAAATCCATAGTTTTAAAATTAGTATTTTTGCATTGCCAAAATCCAACCTAATCCTCAAGCCAACATTAACTTTTTAAACAATGCAAAAAAGCCCCACATTTTCATTCTTCAAAAAAATGAAACTTGTAAAAGTTTTCCTTTATTTTTTTTTTTTTTTCATTTTCTTAATGTGCATGTAAACAGCCTGGGAAGAAACTGGGTTCTATATGATACCGAGAATGAAACAGGGGAAAAATTTATTTCTTCTCAAATTGCATGTAGTACTTAATAGAAAAACATCTACCTAATCCCTAGACTGGTCCTCTTCTTTTTTGCTCTGTTGCAGAGACACTTACTACAATCTTTACTACCCATCACTTTAAAAAGCATATCTATGTGTACATCCTATGAAAGAAATGCGATATGTGCGTAGACACTCGATGCTAGCTGCCTGCAGACTCTACGTTGTAAAAGCAGGACACGCTCCACGTGGCAAAATTTAGTAAAAGGAAAAGCTCCACATGAAGGACTGACCTATTCTGTGCTGGTACTGGAGGGGTGCGTCTATGACGATGCACATGAATGTCAGTCGGCTCCAGAGTGAGCATGGGTCTAAAGATTTCTCATCATGGAATCATAGCATTGTCTAGGTTGGAAGATACTTTTCAGATCATCGAGTCCAACCATCAACCTAACACTAACAAAACCATCACTAAACCACGTTCTGTGCTGTTGAAGCATGTTGGGCGAGTGGCTTGCCTCCTTCATTTATTTATCCCTCTCCATTTTCTTAGCTTCTCCAATTCCTTGTGATCTGTGCCCTTTTTGCACAGAATCCACATTGCACTTAGCTTTTACCTACTGCTTATCCATTTGCGACGGCCAAAAAGATGGTATTTCACCATTTTCCAGACTACGGGATATGTGGAACTTGGCTGCCATTTTCTCTCGTTGGCGTAATAGGAGACGCTTCTGGCAGTCTTCATCCACACCTACACTCCTATTTCGGTACAATATCCTTTCAGCAGCGTGCAGGCTTCAGACTAGACTTGGCAAACCTATTTGCTGAGAAAAGGCTAAACCACAATACCAAATGAGAAAAAGGGCATGGCAATACATTTTACAAGACTGATTGGGATGGTCCAGGGTAGCTTATGACTGCATTGTCATTATTTCAACCTCACACAGCCCTGTAAGGTGGGATGTACAATATTACTCTTATTCTAAAGATGGAAAAACAATTAGTTGATTTAATTCAGATTCGACACTCGAGCTTCAAACCAGAACTTCATTATTCCTGGCTTTACAATGAGTCTGTAGCTGCAGCTCAAATAACATATCTCTCCCTATAGTGCCCTTGCACAAAGAATAAAAAATGATCAGGAAAAAGGAGCCCTTGACCTGAAAACCAGAGATTCTTAGAGAAAATCTGCAAAAGATGGGAATTTGTTATGTAACAGGTTTCCAAAATAAGAATAGCCCTAATTTGCTCCAGGTTCTGTTAAAACCCCAATTAAAAGAAAGGGGAAAAAAGTCTTTCATCAGGGCACATTTTGAAAGAAAGATACAATAGGTGGAAGAAAGCAGAAGAATAGGATAAACCACAGGAGAGAATGAAGACACGTATGTGAATTGGTATGTATTGTAAGATAAAATGATCCATGAACTTGGGTTACGTGTGCTATTTAGAAATAAAGACACCGGAATACAGAGGTCAGCGTGGATGGCTAAGGAACACAAAGGGTCAGCTCGGATAGAAAGGCGTATGCGTAAGAAAGAAAATGGTTGGTATTAAGCAATAGCAGAGAGATCCCGGGATGAAGTTAAGACAGTGTAACACAAAAGAACAGTGAAAGAAGAGACTGTGAAAAGAGTACTGACTATGCTAAAATAAATATTTCTTTTTTAGATGCCGGAGAGCGATATGGTCATGTAATCTGCATATTGCCATCACAGTTGCTATAGCGAGTGTAATGTACTGTATTTTTTTACCACCAGGGAGACTGTTGCAACAGACAGGGAGCTACATTAGGAAGTTGTGCTTCACAAGTCATGTGTGATTTTACTGTCAAACTGCAAAGTGCCATTCTCCTATGGAAGAAGGCTGCGAGTACTTTCTAGGAGTTGATAAACACCACATGATGCAGCTTTCTGGGAAAAACAGAATCCTTTGAAGCATTTCCAGCAAAATCCTTGGAGAGGCAAAGCATATTTTCAGATGCATGATTCTAGGTTAAACAGCTATGTCCCCCACTTGTTTACAAAGCAGCTCGACAGCTGCTGTGAGCCACTGGCCCCCTTTGGACAGCCAGGATACATTTGGATCTGTCACAACGAGCCACGGCGCGCCTCTGCTGCATTACTCTGCAAAGATCTCATCGGAGATCTGCTGCTGGCAAGACTGAAAGCCTCTCCAGCTTTAAGAGCGGCAGATGATTAGTTTCTTTCCCGCTTTAAGTTTGCTTGTTGTTTTTAACACCAAAGTTGGGGGAAACGTTTTTAGTGGCAAAACTGGTCCTGGGAAAGCTGCACCCGGCCTTATGCATGAAGAATAAGATATAAAAATAAACAGCAGCAGCTGGTTGTTGGCAGGGAATGTACTCTTTAAGAGAAGAGAAGAAGAGAAGAGAAGAGAAGAGGAGAGAAGACTTGAAGTCTGTTTGGACACAGAGATGCAGTGTCCAGTCTGAAACTCAAAAGTTTCATTAAAAGAGCAGAGTAAAGGTTGGCGTTGCAGCTGTGCTTCAACATTCAGGAAATCGGGCTGAGAGATGCAGCTCCTGAGCCGTGAAACCCAACCATCGCTCCTGAAAGTGCTGCTTGAAACAAGCCCATGCCAGGACACCTTATAAACACCGACAGGACAGCCTGTCTTGGGGACTGAGGGACAGAGGTTTAAATTGCATCTTGCAAATGAAGACACATGCCTGGGTACGGCCCCTCTCTTGTGGACAGGACTAAGGGTGCTCAACTCACCTTTCTACCTAACCAGGGGCACAGACGGTCACAAAACAAGGTCTCACTGGTAATTCCCCTCTTTTAGTCTGGTCTTTCCTCTTCCTGCCATGGCTGTGCTGCTGCTGGGGAGCGAGAGGAAAGCAGAACAGGAGCAGCGACCGGCCTCGCACCGCACCTCTGGGCAGCATATGCCCACTGGCACCACCAAAGGAGGGAGACGAGGGAAAGGTCTAGGGATGTTTTGCCGCTGTGCTTGTTTTTCCTGCTAAATAGCTCACGATAAAATTTTACTACAAAATACTGTTCGTCCAGCAGCCCCTCTGCGCCCTTCTTATAAAGGCTGTAGTGGTCCTTTACCCCTATGTAATTTGCTATTTGATGCATTTATGACTATATAAGATACTGCTGTAGGCACTTCTGTTTACCTCCGTGTAACACGCTCCTAGTCTCTTCTTCCCCAGCAATGTTTTTCCTCTAACCAAGGGAAAGGAAAGCAGTGGGGACAATAAATCTCTCTCTCTCTCCCTTGGGGAGGGTGGCAGCGGACCCTCTGCCTCTGAAGCCCACGAATCACAGGCAGCCGGTCCCTTGCAGTCAGAGACAGTATTGTTTCTTTTGCCCTCCTTACCAGTGAGTGGTCATAGCAAAATTTATTACTGATGGCATCTGACAGGCCTACATCACGTTTTGACATTAGCTTTTAGCTACTGGTGGTTTTTTTTTTAATAGCTGCCGGTGCATTCAGTCAAATACCTGTCTGTCACCACAATCAGACAGACCTTAACGCGTCTGCGTTATAGAAGAGGACTTCGGCGTCTTTGCAGCACTTTATGATGGTCCCAGCATAGCTTTTTATCACAAATTCCTTGTGCATAGCTGTTCCTGCTCCACCACAGAAATCTTCTGAGTTGGCAGCTCCGATGTCTGCTGCCATTAATCTTCTCTGTGGTGCGGAGAGCGGGGCACTGGGTGATTTATGGCAATTACCTGCTCTGAGGCGGTGGAGCTCAGGTGAGTTGTGTTGAGTCGTTGTTGCCAGCGTGGGCTTTGTCCCCAAGCAGCCCAAGGGTGTAAAATATGCCTCTGTACACCTGCATTCCCTTTCTTCCTCAAACATTGCTCTGCTGAACAGGGGGAAGGAATATGCATTTTAATCACATTTTAAAATAGTACTGAGGTGGTGGTGCGCTGGTAAGTGAAAGGTTAAACACTTTGACACCAATTCAGAATTAAAAGCTGTAATCAAATGTCTTTGTTAGTTTTGTGAAAACAATGTTTTCCCAGGAAGGGTGTAAAATGCACATCTTTCACCTGCAATTTCCAAGGCTAAGGAAGTTCTAGCTTTTACTTTAAGTGTCATTCTCAGGGTTTACTCCTGATTTTCTATTCTTTGAAGTGGCAGAGACCTGGAGTGATGCACGGGAAGCGCAGGTTGTGCCAAGCTGAGATCAGCTTCAATGCCTTGAGACAATTAAGGAGCAATGTTAATGGGCTCTCTGGGAATCCTCCTAAGCCTTCCACACCAGAAAGGATGACACCCACAACACAGGGCTGAGCTAAGCATTTAAAGTCTAGAGAAATAAGAGCAGACCTTCAAGTCTTCATTATTAAGCAGCTTCCCTACTGGTTGTGGTGAAAGGGAAGTGTGTTTTGTAATAGGGAGACGTATAAGTGATTTCTTCTCTTAAAAAGGTTCATATTGGTGCACGAGAGTGTATGTGTGTGTGGGTATGCATTACAGCATCTCAATAGTTTATATCCACTGGGTATTAAGCTGACTTCTACATTTCTTTTTCCCTGCTGCTGCTTTTATTTGTTTTGTGTCTGTGGGGAAAATGGAAGGTAAGATGCATCCTGTGAATAGGCTGGCATTTAGAGGACAGGAGGTGAATTTAGGAGGGGATATGTGTATGGAGAAGAGCTGCAGGAAGAAGCAGGACCAGCTGCTGGAGGAGCAAGGGTGGCCGAGGAGGGCGGCGGGGAACCCCCACACCGAGAGGTTCGGGGGGAGTCTGGTGGCTGGCACGTGGCTCTGCGGAGGTGGGCCTGCCCCGACCTGTTCTGCCTCTTTGTTTTCACGTGGGAAATCACAGGGGTCAATGGCAACCCCGCAGTCTCACTGATGTGGGACACGCTTATTTGGGAATAAAGAATGGCTTTTTCTTGTTTAGCCTGAGCAGTTTCCAAAGCAGCCTAAGTTAAGCTGGAAAACTGCGCCCGTTCTGGAATTCAAATCTGTGAGGACCTTATAGGAATATAAATATAGCATCTTATCTTGGGCTATTATAAACTCCCACACGGACAAGCCTGGAGGCAAGCGGAAAAAATGAAGGCAGGGCTATTCATGATACCCCTGGCGTCAGCTACAGTCACACGCGGGCATGTGGGCAGCTGGAGCCAGCATATGCTAATAGCAATTAACATATGTACATGGGCCTCAGCCACGCAGAGCTGCAGCACAAAGAGCCTGATCGAAGCGACATTAACGAGAGCATCCTTTGGCCACTGAGCCTTCTATTAAATGCCGCGTGTGATCCATGCTGTGATAATATGTAGTAAACCTGGTGCCACCTTTAATGCACAGACGTGGTTTTCCTCCAGGATGCCTTGCTTGAAAGCCCAGTTTTGGTACAGCCTACTTGAAGCAAGTGAGTTCAGACCATAAAGGAGTTTTTTGGCTATGTTTCTTCCCAGTGGTTGGTTCCTGGGTGAGGACCAGACATGCCCTCCCAGCTATGGGACTGAGGGCTTCCAGCACGCTCGCTACTTTGGGGCTTTCAGGCTGGTCATAGAATTTGAGGTGGCCCAAAGTAGCTGGGTAATGGTGCTCTGAGAAGTAATTCTATTTTTTAAGCACTTCACTCTTTTAGCTGTCTAGGGCCACTGCCAACCCGAAGCCCTGTCATAATCTGGTGGCACGCTGGGGCTTGTTTACAAGATAAACTAACAGCTGGTTTCCTCTCATCGGCTGCCCCTGCTTCAAACTTGAAATGGGAATTATCTGTGTGTGTCAGAACCAGAAGAGTCAAAGCCTCCTCGGAGATGCCCTTTGGGCCTCTCTTTCTGCTACCTTGCAAACATCTTTGTATTTTCAGGGATGGCAACCCAGCACCTAATCTTCCAGAGGCACATGTATTGCTCCTAGGGAGGCATGTTAGGAATGAAGGAACTGATTTATTTTTTTTTAACCCCACTTCCCCCCCATGGGTTAGCCCACTTACGCATATCAGCCTACCTCAGCACTCGGTGTTTGAAATCTGGATCAGAATTTTTCAGCTTTCAGGTCCTACGCATGACTTTTCAGCAGTGGCCTCGTTTGATTTCAAAGCGGTTGAGTGAAAATACATCCATTTTGGGGTTTGTGCATCTGTTGTTAGAAATGTAAGAGGAGAGCCCTTACTAATTTTTTTTTTTCCTGAACTGATGTTTAGTAACTGTATTAAAAGGCCACACACAAGCTCCTCTCTTATTTGCATATCAATACTTAGCCTATTAGAAGCCAATGGAGTGAGGGTCTCGCAGTACATACCCTCTCACAGCGTGACACTCAGACTTCCCATGACATCCTTTCTTCAGCTTTCATGTCAGTGAATATTATATTGTGATGCCTTGAAGCCAGGATAAACTGGGGCCGTTAAATGTTCAGATGTATGCTCAATCTGTGAAGCTTGCAGCTGCTCCACTCCTTTGATAACGCTAGTAAGCAAAATTAGTAAATAAAATAAATGCTCAAGGTTCATTTGCTGCACACCCCAATACATGAATGAGAATAGAATCGAGGACATCAAAGAAAAGTAAAAAACAGGCTAGTAATAACATGTTCCCCTTAGGCCTCCTGCTTAACCTAAATGTTATGTTAAAGGGATAAATGGGTGAACTGAATTATTATACGCAGTTAAAAGCCAGGAATGGGATTCAAGATCACACCCCTGTTAGTAAGATCAGCATTATCTCCTTAAGACAAAAACCAGAAAGTATTTTGCTGAGAAATGTGACATGTTTAACATATATTCACAAATTTTGCTCATTATTTACTTACACAGTGAAATCCTGAAGTGGCCCATGAGGCTGGAGCAAGGTCACCTTCCTCCTCTCCCGCTCCCCCTGTCCCTTGCTTGTCTCTGTGCCCTAACAAGGGGCAAATCTACCATGGTCACCTGTGGTTGAAATGAGATAGGAAGGCTCCCTGGGAAAGGATGTTTTCAAATACATCTGAAGGACAGAGAAGAAACTAAACCTGGCTGTTAACTTCCCTGTGGTGGAGGGATGGGGATGAGGTGTCATTGGAAGGCACCGTCGGCTCACGGTGGCCATGGCTGGTAAGGAAGAGGAGGGGAAGGTGTCCACAGGAGTGGGGCAGGAGGGATGGGGCCACCTACTTTGTCTGAGGGAGGAGATGGGAAGGGATGGGTTATGTGCTGGCTCCCAGCACAGCACACCTGCCATGCGTGGATGGAGGAGGAAGGTGGCTCCAGCACAATTAGTATCTCAAGCTCCCACCCTCCCAGAGTTGCAACACCCCTGAAAGCACATGGCCACCTTGCTCTCTCTTCCTAGCCTGTGGATCGAGGAGGGAAATACTGCATTACCTGCATACACCGCTAACTCATACTGCTGCTGGATTAAAATGTTTTAAGACATACAGCCCAGAGGTTACACGCTTGAGAAAATATTCCTCAAGGAGGTTTGCAGAGCAGGAGTAATTGAGGTAACCTCAAGTGATGGTGATCAAGGGCATGGCCAGAGGAAAGCGTCTGTGGCAGTGACGATCTTTGAAGGTATCACCTGTGGGACAATCCTGGGGCATGAGGGTGCCAACAAGTCTCCCAAAGGATCCTCCACTCACACGGAGCTGTCGTGCTGAACTGCAGTTATTTCCTTCACTGTTATGAGTAAGAACGTTAGAGAAGCTCCTAGAAGACTTTAGAAAATTAAGGTACTACTGCCCCAAGCACTGGTCATCCCTCTGGCAGAAAACTGTCTTCCAGAGACCTGAGATAGAGCATGTGAATTACTTTGACCTGGAAGAAAAGAGCTAATTTTTGTGAGGAGGTATCAAAAAAAAAAAAAAAAAAAANAAAAATTTCTGCCTCTGCTGTCTTCAAAGACAGAGGAGTGTGTCAGGTTGGTATGTTGCAAGGTGCAGAAGTTGCGTGCTTTTTAAAGAATTTCAGAAAAAAAACCAGCACAGAGATTGAATAAATTCAAAAGTGATTTTACATGGAACAAGCAGAAGAATAAGATAAATGACATTCTGGAGATGATGCACACTGGATTGAAGAAGGCTGCATTTCTCTCTCATAGTCTGTGCTGCTCAAGTATGATATTCATGCCCCTGTGAAATACTCACCTCTATTTAAACCCACCATGTCCTCTTTACTTTAAAGTCAATTAATTTTAAAAAACTTTCATAATAGGAGTATCAATGGCAGAGTAATGGATTGCCTTGGGAACAGTGATCAGATAAGCTGGAGTCTCACTAAGGTCAGATGATACACTAATATGAAAAATAGGATCCAGCAACAGACACTTACATTTAGGAATCTGCTTTCTCATAAAAAGGGACCTATAGTATGAAGTGTTTGTATCCCAAAAACTCCGCTTAAACACAGAGGAAATGGAGTGAGAAAGCACAGTACTATTGCAATTCTGGGGTTGAAGACTCTTCTAAAAAATAAAATAGCATCTGAAGTTTAAAGTTAATTCATCAAATTTCTCTCATCTACAGTACATGTTCTTTTTTTCTCCCTCCAGTGTTTGAATGTACCACTTGCAGTGTTAACACTAACTCCTAATCTGATTTTATGTATGCTTAACTTTACACTCTATGAGTTCTCATTAAAACTCAAAATGTATAAATTTAAACACATGCTTAGCTCTTTGCAGAATTAAGGTTGCATGTTGTGAAATACATAAGATATATAATACAGCTGCATTAAAATTACAACAGAATTCCTGGCTGGATTTTCCTGGTCACTTTTGTTATTTTAATGCAGTTTTAAAGGTGGATACCTTTAAAGATTGTGCTACAGGTTAAAATCTTAGTTGAAATTTTATAACAGAACAAATTATGCCTAAAAAAAATATCTTTGAGAAACGCAGTCCATTTTCCCATTTCAAAGTTGTGCATGAGTAACTTAGAATTATATCAAATGTATTTGAGATTTTATCCCAAATTTCCCCAAATCTTGTTGATAAGAAGTTCACCGGGAATGCTCAGTGTATGGCTTTTCAGATGCTCCTTAGATTTGCCCAGGCAAGTAAGTCACAACTTCCATCTGAGTTTTTCAAAAACTGGTCACTGATATTCCTGTAAATCTCACAATTTTAATGAGCTTTCCTGCCAGTGAACTCATTTCCTATATTGCCAGTGGAAACAGAACCATGGAGATGCGAACACCCTTGAAGAAACATAAATTAGAGGGAATGCATACAGCTAATTTCCAAGATATGCTTGGCCACCTCTAAATCAGAAGCAGAGGAAGATTTCCCACCCTGCCTCCAAACAGAGGTCCATCAGACATGGATGTGCTAGCTGTAGGAGATATTTCTGAGTAGGGCACAGGAAATCTTGTAAAATAATTTCTTAATGATCTAACTGTAGAGAAAAATTTCTTCTTCCTATCAGTCTATGTAGCCATTGCCCTGCAGCATGGGAATGTCTTTCTCTTAATTCTTCTGTCTTATCTAGTACCAGTGTGGGTATTTCCATTTTCCAAAGAAGTGCATAACTCTTTCGTCTGATACTGCCGTGCTGTTGGCCTCAGTGACAAGAATCTCATTTACAGCAATCTCACATTATATCCCTCCCTTTCCTCACTGGAGCCTGTTAGCAGCCCGAGTGGTGGAGAGTGGCTGCTGGTGTCTGCATTCAGTTTTGATGTGCTGATAGTAAGTACAGAGTAAGGTAAAACAACAGACCTCTAACACACCTACTTAAACATCTGTATATTATTTGCCATGTTTTTAAGCCAGTTTTGAACACCTTTTGGCAATTCCCCAGAAAGACCCAGGAAGAGCGAGCGATGGGGCTGATGTGCAGCTCAAGGGGGACCTGCCTCAACCCTCCCATGCTCCCAGGAGGGACAACTCCGGCTCCGGAATTCTCAAATTTGGTTCCAAGAATTAAGTCTGCTCAATAGGAAAAGAAAGGATAGTGAGGATGGAAAAAACGAAAGCAAAACACTGGTTGGTCATAGGATCAAAGGAAAATTAAAACTCAAGAAAGCCTTCAAAATCAGGAAAGAGGCTGGGGACCGTTGCTTCTGTGCAATACCCCTTGACTAAGAAAGACAGAATTACAAAGATTTCATTGGATGTCAGGCCAGAAGGGGACAGTTATGATCAGTTACTCAGACTTTCACTCCGCTGCTAAGGATGCTGATGCAGCCAGCTTTGTTGCGAGGCATCCTTGAGGAGATGGCAGACTCAACACTGAAGCCCACAGCCTCTCGGCCAGTGCAGTGCTTTGAAGGCTGGGGAGTGAAGCAGGCAAGGGCTTCATCCCATCACGTGTGCAGACCCCGCTTGTACTCTTGTCTCTGTGAGAGCATTTCTCCTTCGCCCACTGCCATTCCCTGGGCCACCATGACCTTCCCACCTCTGCCCTCAGCTGCTACCTGCCTCACCTAGCTGAGAAGTCAGGAGGAAAACATTGCCTCACAAAACGGCTGAGTATGTTTTTTCTCCCAAAACGCAATACTCGTTGGCTGCTTCTTGCTCTTCTGAAAAGCAAGGGCAGCCTGTGCACTGTAAGGGGTGGGAGGCAGGTGGGGTGAGGTTGTTCCATGGCAGCACAGATGGAAAAGACACCTTCTTTTTACTTGCTTTGCTTCACTGTGATTTGTCTCATCTTCTGACATGCACAGAGCAGAAAAGGACTTCCAGGTGCTATATTTCGCCCATTCAGTCTATGAAGACCTCATCAGAGCCGTGCTTTGGTCTGCAGGAACCCCTGGTGGGACCTCAGGGGCTTCCCCTGCACTGTACCAGCCTGGTGCTTGTGCTGCCTGTGCTCCTGGAGCAGCAACTGCCCTCACCTGAACCTGACAGGGAAAGGACTGAGCATTTCAGTGCTTTCTCAGCTCATCTTAATGTTTTGCACATTCCTCTTCATAACTGCAGCGAAGATTTTAACGCAGCAACCGCGTTTTTATATCTAGCAATAACAGATTTTTGTCTTATATTTTACAACACATGCTAACAGCTGTTTACAAAGTAGTGGTGGAGGAATGCAGTCTAGTGGGTACACTGACTATTCATTTATCCAGAGGGATTACACTGCGGTGAACAGCATTTGGACTTCAATTTAGTATGCATCCAGCTGAATTATGCGATTAGCTGATAAGCAATAAACCAGAACAGAAACACATGCAGTCAAATGGTGCCAGATAAAAAGCATATGATTTTTATACAGGTTCTTATAATATACAGTTGAATTATAAATACACAGTTATATGGAATTTGGCTCTCTTACTATATACCTATACTTCTGGTGCCCTACCTGTATACATATATCTGTGGCTACATGCACGGAGCTGCACTGATTTCAGGATCTTTATCTTACCCATTAAATAGTCTTTTTTTCCTCTTTACTTTGACTATGACAGACTTCAAATGCTGGTACAGAGCAGTGTTTTTCTGTCACTTAAAAGAGGATATGAGAGTTAAAAGAGAGCCTTTTATTAAAAAAAGTTTCAGAGAAAAAGCCTTTCCCAGCAAAAACAGCTTGTTTATTTTTTTAAGAACAAAGAGAGAGAAATAGTTTTTTGGATGGCACTGGGACTTTTTACAATTATGGGTCCTCCGCTGCCCACATCCTGGCCCCTCGGGTAGTGTGGCCCCTCCCCAGGATGGTAGAGATGGGGACAGAAGGAGACCCTCCCTCCTTCTCCTGCCCTGCCACAAGGGAGCAGGGTGGAAAGACACTTTAGCAGCATTTTTGTCTGAGCACCCCTGGTAGGCTGCTGGGCCCAGGGAAGAAAGCAAACAGGGCTCAGAGGGTGTCCTCCCAGCAGACATTCCCAGCTGTGAATTTCAGCCTTTATACCATTGCGGTCACAAAGTAAAAAGACCGAAGTCCCCACCACCATTCTACTCCTCATGAGAAACCAAGGAGTTGGCAATGCTGTCCTATGGGCCAGCCATGGGTAGGAGCTGGCTTTTGGCATATGATGTGCATGAACTTGGATAAAATGAGGTCTTGAGCATAACAAACACAGCGTCCTAAGTTGAAAGATGCTGCTAAATCCGTCTGTACCTCACCCTCCTGCCTGCACACAGGAGTAAGATCCTCTCCATCCCTCCCCATCCAAGAGGGATTGTGTTGTTACCGTTCTAACTTCGTGTCTTTGCTTGGTATTAAAGTGATATGTGCCCTGACAAAACTCAGAAGACAAGCCTTTCCTTGTTTTCTTGTTTTACAGGACAAAAAGCGTTAGCCACATTAAATAAGAGACTGGAAAGAAACAGTGAACAACCACTAATATGGTGACCGCTATTCATCCTCTGTGCTGCGTGAGGCTGGAGCCTTATGGGAAATAGCACATACAGAGGTAATTAAAACTATATCGCTGTATATGCCTAAGTAGGCCGAAATATGGCTGTAGGCAATTCTTCCAGAACGGTGCAGTAGGAAAGTTCCTGGCCTCACCATGAGGCTCAGACTACGCAAGGACAATCCTATGAGATCCCAAGTGTGTAGACAAATAGACCTAGGTAACAAAATACAATTTGGTTAAGCATGCAGCCAAAAATATCTGAAAACAGGAATTAAAAACATTATAATGCAACTAATGTATTTGCAGGTATTGTAGTGATGAAAAATTGTTGAATATCTTTCATTTTTTTAAAGTGCTTTCCTTTCTCGCAGATAAAAATAAGTAAGCGGTGCTCCCTCTCAGCCTTTCAACAGCTTTAAAAAATTTTAGGGTTTATATGAAAAAAAAAAAAATCTTTTGCAAATATTTAGCCAGCTTGGCATTTAATTTGGAATGTGAATTTGCATCAACCCCTCAGAACAGCAGGAGGTCTGTAGTCCGTTCTGTACATAACCACGTGTATTTATTTATTCTGTAATTTTTTCTGGAAAATTTGCAGTAGTTTTAAAAAATCTTTTCAATACATAAACATGCAGAAAAAGAGAGAGAGAATGAATGCCTATGAATTACGCGATATACTAAAACTCTGTTTCCAAACACATTTATCTGAATTCAAGCTGTGACTTAATAGCTGTAGCTGTATCAACACTGTATCAGTTTACCATAGGAAGAAAATATATGAAATGAGACATAACCTACTCAGGTCACTTCAGGGGCTATCACTGAGCGGAAAATGAATGCTAATTTTTTCAGATTTAACATGGGTAAGCTAGTCAGAAACAATACTTTGGGGCTGAATTCTGAAATGCCCTCGGTGAAAGTAATGCAAGGGGGATGGTCAGTGAGATGGAATTATTAAAAGATAGGGTGGAGCCAAGCCCAGCCATATGGTGAATGCCATAACCGGGGCAGACCTGTCATGGCCAAGCAAGCTGGGAAAGCAGGCGAAAAGAAATTGTCCTGAAAGAACAACATGCATCCCGCCATGAAGAAATGAGGGCAGAGGGCTGTGGGCAACGCGTTGGCCAGTGACTGACACTTGCACTGATGAAAGACAACACTGGAAGTTGAGCCCCGGCTATGCAAAGTTGATTAGGGTGGATGGGACCCTTCATCATGCCTTAAAAAATCATCACAGCTCAAAACACTCACTTCCAATATGCCTAATAAAACCCCCGGTCACTCATGCAAGTTGGATGAGTAACATATCTATCAGCGAAATAGCTGCATAACTGGGTACATCAGGCATAGCTGTTCATAACACACAAACCCCAAAGTCCTTTCTACCAACAGAAGATGTCAGGGGCTCTGTCTTGTTGCAACTATGACAGAAGTCTGAGACTTACTGTAGACTTTCTTCATTTTTCTTCAGTTGTACTTTTTGGTGAAGAATTTTCTACATTAAAATGCATAAACATGTTTGCATTTGGGTAAGTTATTGTCAACTGAATCATTAGCTCAATATTTAATCAGCTATCAAAATTAGGGGTCAGTCCTCAAATACTTGAATGACTCTGGTGGGATAACCAACCTGAGTAACATTTACTTCAGATGCTTTCAGAACCCAGCTCTCATACAGCAAAAAATTGCTGTGCAAGTATCCTGCGCCAGTGCTCCCCAGTTTGCACTGGAGCACTCTTTGGATCACTGCTTGGTGATCAGTAGAGGGATCTACATTGCTGGAAACACCTGAGACGGTGCTGACTCCAGCTTCTTTTGTCCATGTGGTCAGTGCCGCACAAGTGTGGGCCAATTCAGAGCTGGCTTGTCTAGTTCTAGTCCCATGTTCTTTGCAGCAGTCTACGGTATGATACATCTGACACATCTTTATTATCTGCTTCTTTTTGCCAATAGCCAGAATTGCATGAGGTTTTAAAAATCCAAAAGTAACTCACAGCAACTTAACATGGTATTTCCGTGCGCATCTGCAAAGGAAAACCCCTCTGTGCTAGGAAGCCATTGAGGGAAATGCTGGTTTTGGTACTGATCAGGTGAGTGTATCTCTGAACTTTGAGTGTAGAAATGAGAACAAAAATCAGACAATTAAGCCAAAGGAGACAGGTTCCTTGTTGCTAAGTAACAGTCATTGTCACTATGCTATTGGCCTCAGTCTTCTGCTTAGCTGACACTACAGGTACTGACCACATGCGTGAGCATGCACATGTTCTTGTATCTATTGTAAAAATCCATTGCACATTCTTGGGCCTATAGCCATTGAGGGTTTTTGTCTGGTTTCCTTTTTGTCGTGATACAGATGAAGTCGTCATGTTTGCACAAGCAAATTATATGTAACTAGGACTGTTCTTTGTATTGGTAAACTTTCCTACCTTCGGCATAGGGTGATTGTATCTGAACTGCAGCAGAAATGGTCCCTTGCCCATGACAGCTCCTAAACCATGCCCAGGACCTGTTTGGAAGAGTTCTTATTGGCCTAGGCCAAAGCTCTGCTGGAGACAATTTAACTTCACAGATGATGGAACATCGTGGCTGGAAACACTCCTTGGCATTATTTAATTTCCTGGTATGGATGTAATTAGTCTGACCTGACATTGAACTGTGAACAAAATCAATTTTTAAAAATAAAACCTTAGAAGACAGCATTCTGTCTAATTCTGAAATTTTTTTTGCAGCTTTATCTCTTTGTGCATTGTTTGCCATTTTGTCAACACTCACTTTTTTTGCAAATGCTAAAACTTTTAAATGCTCTTTTGCTCAAATAGGAATACAGTTCACCCATTCTTTTTCTGTCTGACTTCTTATAAACTGGAAGACTTTACAAGGTTTTGCTTTAAAAAATAATTTCTCTGTTAGTTTTTTTAAAGAAAATATACTGCCTTTCAGGTGGAAAGATTAAAAAAAAAGATTACATCTCTTACATTAATTTTTGTAGGTATAATCCATCCACTATAGCTCAACATCTGCAAGCCTCAAGAGCAAGTTGTCACATCTCAGACAAGTACAGAGAAGTAAAGGAATTTTCTAAGAAGCCAGATATAATTTCATCGCAGTGAATTGCTACCCTAGGAACACTGAGGAACTGTGGCATTACACTTCTCATTATGTATGCCCACAAGAGAAATATTAAACTAGACTTTTCTTTGACTGTTGCCTTCATTCTCTCCTTCTCTTGTACATACTTATAAAATAAAGATCAAACTTCCTTGAATCCTTTTTATCTGCTTTGAAGGCTAAGGAAAACTTTTTTGGAAATTCTATTTTCATCTCTGTGAATTTATTCTCTAATGCTTCTAACTTGTCAAATTTGGACTGTGTTGTTCAAGGAGCAGTTAAGGAAAAAAGCCCATCTTTGAATTTACATGAACGGACAATCATTCTCATCATTCATGAAAGCCCTCAAAAACATGAAGCCACAATATACTCCTATTACAATTTCTTTTGGACCAGTTCTGAGGCATGTCCTCTAGATTCTGTGGAGGGGGAAAAACAGAGTCTTTTTTTTTTCGTCTTTTTGCCCAGCAAATTACTTTGAGTAGGTAAAAGAAGAAAATCCTACAGCTTTGGACATCTCTTTTAGTATTCTTCCCTTGTTCTTTCCCCAGAACTCAATTTTTGTCTGAAGAGTTGTAAAGGGAGGAGATATTGTAATTTTTAGAAGGATAAATAAAAAGTATCCAACTCACAGCTATTGCCCAAAGATGGGAAGACAGAGATACCCCCTTTCCCGGGGCAGGTGGGGTGGGTGTTGGGCTGGAGTTCCTTGGGTTAGCTGAAAGAAGCCCAAATCTCTGACTCTGCTTGGAGAAGCACAGAAAAGATGCTGTCTCCTGTAGCAGATATGAACCTTTTCCAGTAAAGCAGACTGTGTGAGGGCAGTCCTCAGGCAATGCCTTAGTGAATCTGGGAAGAAACCTCTAATTAGAAGCTACACATGCACCTCCTGTCCTGGTGATGCCACTAGCCCACCTGCAACTGAACCCTCCTGCCCCAGGCAGGGTGTTCCAGCCCAACCCCCTGATGCCACCTTCCAGTGTCTCAAAATTGCCCTGCAAGATGGGTCTATGTCCTGTTGTTGCAACCACCCCTGTCCCTGTGGCTGCTGCAGTAAATCCTCCTCCTCACTTTTGCCTACAAAAATAGCTTTACTTTCATATTTTCCCAAGCACCTGAACCCAGCTTGTCCTGTATGGCATGATGCTTCTCAGCCCAAAAGTCCTACTAGTGGCCTGAAATAAACCATCAAACCATCTTCCCAGCTGCTTGTAGCTCTAGGCCAGCTGCGTCCTTGGAAGGAGACTCAAGGTATGGGCAACCAAAACTTTGTTTCACTTGGAGAATGAAAAAAAAGTCTCATGGGCCTGGTGGAAACATGGGAGAAGTGCTACACTTGTGGTGAAACAGTACTGGGGGAAGCTTGTGTGACTTCAAAAGCAACCTAAGGAGCAGTGCTGCTCTCTGAGAATGGCCTTCATCCCGCTCATGTGTCTTCTTCCTTTTGCAATTGATGGTCAGAAAAGGGTTATTCATTTCTTCATAGACGGATGACATGCTGTTTAAAATCTGCTTGGGTCTGAAATGGTTGCGGATTGATCTGGGATGGTCTTTAGTCTTAAACGCTTTTGTAGAAGTTACATGGATAGTATAGCTGTAAGAATTTCCAGAACAGACATATAGATATCTCTACTTCCCAAATGTATATATCTAATGACGGATGTGTATAAACACACACATTCTATTTAGACCTCATCAAAAGGCTGATAATAGTAGGCTTTATATCTCTTAAGCAACAGGTCTTATGAGGCAAAGTACCTAACTCAGAGAGCTGGAAAGGCATTGTATGGCTATGATTTTAACAGGGGAAAAAAAAAAAATTAAAAGCCTGCAGCAATGATGGGCTTAGTGAAAGATTTCAATTCTCAGCCTTACAGCTATTACATTTCAAATTGATGCAGTAAAAGATTTTGCTGATCCTAAACTAGCAAACGGCAAGAAAGAAATGTCTTTTTTCCCCTCTTCGAAGCAGGTGGTTATTGTTTTAAATTATTAGGGATCTAAACTTGGCCACCATCCAAGGTATGTCATGGAGCTTAGGTCCTCAGCTCCAGAGTGAAAAGCACACACCCAAATATTTGATCAGAGCATATTCTTCCAGCCTCGCTGACAAAGACAGACTCAGAGATGACAATACAGATTACAATTTTCTTTCAAAATCAAAGAGGTTTGTGGTTGGTTGTTGTAGTTTGTTTTGTTTTTTTCCTGGAAGAATTAAAACGTGTTCAATCATAAAGGTCCAATGTGTCCCTGGCAAAGAGAAAAAAATTCCTCAGGGATCCAAATTAAGGATAAAACAAGCAAAGAAGAGGGCAACTCACAGCAGTGCATAGACACTGACTCTTGTATGGTTTTACTCTTGCGTGTTTGATTGCCTGTGTGAGGTTTGCATCTTGTATGTTATTATTTATCAAAGACCAATCAAGGAGAGGGAGATTAGAGGGGAAGAAGAAAGGAAAAGAAAAAAGGAGGGGAGGAGGAGAAATCTTATGCATATGTGAGGCCAAGGGATATTGCCTTTCAGGATTCATGCACTGCTATCTTTAATTTTTATGGTATTTTAAAAGAATGATAATGAGTATGAGAGTTAAAATGCAAGTGTTGATGGTTTCAGCGAAAATACATTGCCCAGAATTAACTAAGGCAATGGCCCCCAAGGCTTTTCTAGATCAACGAACCACCTTTCACCCTCAGCTGCCATGTGCCCTTTGAGGAACCTGCCAGGGCATTTTTCAAAGCAGGGCCCAGAGCAACTGTGCAAATTGCACTTTGCTGAAAACTTCCTCCTGGCAAATCAGAAAAACTACATGGGAGAAAGCAGGATGGAATGCCTGGGCTCAATGTAAGTTTGTATATTTTTCTGTTTACAGTCTATAGTCCATTTGTGACTACTTATCTGAGGCTTTTGGGCCACTACAGAGCCATGGGCTACAGTTTGTGGACCACTGAGCTATGGAACCAGTCCTCATTAAAGAACACCTGCCAGGGATTATTCATCCTTCAGGGTAACTTCCATACATTAAGAGTCCTGTTGGCAGGGCAATAGAAAATAAGAAATTTTAAAAGGACTGGCTTGCTGGGAGGTGATTTGCTTTTGTGCATTTGGGCTAGTTCGGCTGATGATGTCAAGAAAGTTTATTGTGCTTTACTAGTGCTTAACTCGGAATCTGGAAAGCTAGTTCTCTCCTGAATCTGTTTTTAAAACTAATGCTCCCAAAATTTATTCTACCTTGTAGCAGGGGCAAAGGTGGTTTCGGTGATTTTTTGAGCTTGACAGAAGAAATGGACACAGCTGCAAAGATGCAGTTAAATATATATATCTGCAATTTTGGTGGGCATGGTAATGAAAAGCATTAAGAAATTAGCTTACAGCCTGTAGCACCGGTTTGCTACCGCTGACCTGACGTCCTGGCTGTTCATGGGCCGCGTAATATAGTGACAATGTTGACCTGAGATCCTTCCTGTGAGGCACGAGAATGGAAGAGAAGCAGCCTTCCCATTGACTTTCCTTAATTTTGTGCATTCGTCAGAAACCCAACATTTTGTGATATATTGATTTGTGTTGCTGGTTTTCTTGATCCTTAATGATACAACACTATGTAAAACATTTTAAAGAAAAGTGTAGTAATCTTATATTGGAACAAACTGTTCTGTCGATAAGTAGTGTAAGTGCGCCACAAAACCAACTCACCCTTAACATGACAGCAATTACTTCAGTGACATTTACGAGCTCATTGAAAGAACAGTAGCAATTTTATTCATTGTTTGGGGCTTACTACCCAATGTATAATGGAAGTGTTATGAAAAGTAGAAAGTGCATATAACAGCTCTTTTGTAGTGTAAATAACACAAGCATTTAAATTATACACATACTAGAATTACATTATACACGTATACAGTATACACAAACTAGAAAGGACCTTTTACCAAACTGAGCTGTATTTTCATTAGGAGAGTGGTAACAAGCCTTTAAAATCAGCCAACGCTGTATTTTGGTTTTAACTCAGAAATTCTGGGGCTTTATGAATTCATGACAGACCCTTAGGGATACATTTTCAAAGCACTGAACAGGATTTTAGCCATGCAAATCCCATTAAAATCAGTGGGAGACATGTGGCTAAAACCCACGCAAGGCTTTGGAAGCAACATGCCCCTTAATGTTATCTAGACAGTGTTTCGGCCTGTGAATTTCCTTGCTTCCAATTTTTATAACTGAATTCAAAAGGAAATAAAATTTGCCATGGGGTTGTGGGAATTTTAACAGGATGCAGCCTCTTTTAGTTCCAGACAAGTAGTTCTGATCTATCAACTACATTAACACATGGTAAAGGTATTTTTGGTCCCTGCTTTATGGGCTTAATGCGTACCCAGCTATTCTGACCTGTGATTAAATGATGTTACTATGCAACTACATAGCTAACTGACTTTGCAAATATATGTGGTAGTTCTCTGCGGATTATAATTTCTCTTAATAAAGTGTTTGACTTGGGAAAACCATAAAGTTCCTTTTGGAACGATGAATGTATTTGACTTCAGTACTGTGATAGCCTGATCTGCTGCCAGGCATTTCAGAAAGACCCAAATACACTATAAAAGCCCCAGGTCGGGTACTCTCAGGTAAGAGCAGTAGCTGAGCAGCATGAGCTTTAAACAGGCAGGTCTACCCTGGCTGCTGGAGTTGCAGGGACATCGGTGGGGACCTGCAGCAGGGCAGAGATGAGCAACGATGAGCTCAGGAACACGTTTTGCTGTTAGGTGAGAGGGAGAATGTTAGTCTCGGTCTGAAGCAGACCGAAAAACTAAGCTTTCTCTAGACTGCGTGTCTATCACCAGACATTAAATGTGAAATTACAAAATAATACTTCTGAAGAGTTTACTCAAACAAGTTACAGGTCCTTTATTTAAATTCAACTTGCAGTCAGTGAAGCAGAAACTCATGATTTGGAAGGTTGTTTGGTACTGAAAGTAACAGGGAAAACCTGGATCTGCAAGAACTGTGTGTAGGCACATGTAACAAAACAAGGGCAATCCAAATGATGAACCTGCTTGTCTGTACATCAGGTAAAAACAGACATAAAAAATTGAGCCCTGAGCAGAAACACTACCAAATTACGCGTTTTTTGGGACCTGTAAGTACAAGTGTTTTGGAGAAGACTAATTTCAAAGAAGTCCCCCTTTCCTTTCAATGCTTACAGTAGGAGTCAGAATTGCAGTTAAAACATGGTAATTTTACAGTGTTTCTGTAGGGGACAGAGGGAGAAGATTTTTGGTACAGCAGCTCATCCGTGTGTACATCACAGAGGCACCCCAGCACTGCGAGATGATATTTTTATGCCTTCTGGATTTAACACGTGATCATAGTTATGTACAGTCAAAAGCATAGTTATGTACAGTCAAAAGAAGCGTGGCCAGCAGGTTGAGGGAGGTGATTCTGCCCCTCTACTCCATTCTGGTGAGACCCCCACCTGGAGTCCTGCGTCCAGTCTGGAGCCCTCAGCACAGGAAAGACATGGACCTGTTGAAGCGGGTCTAAAGGAGGGCCATGAAGGTGATCAGAAGGTTGGAACACCTCTTCTATGTGGACAAGCTGAGAGAGTTGGGATTGGGAAGAGAAGAGAGAAGAGCAGGCTCCGGGGAGATCTTATTGAGGCCTTTCAGTACTTAAAGGGGGCTTATAAGAAAGACAGGGACAAACCTTTTATGAGGGCCTGTTGCGATAGGAAAAGGGGTGGTAGTTTTAAGCTGAAAGAGGGAAGATTTACCTTAGATATAAGGAATAAATTTTTTACAATGAGGGTGGTGAAACACTGGAACAGGTCCAGAGAGGTGGTAGGTGCCCCATCCCTGGAAACATCCAAGGTGAGGTTGGACGGGGCTGTGAGCAACCTGATCTGGTTGAAGATGTCCCTGCTTACTGCAGAACAGTTGGACTAGATGACCTTTAACGGTCCCTTTTAACCCAAACTATTCTATGACTCTACAAACTCCACTTACCTTAACTACGCGCCTCGTATTGCGGCGTCTTTTTTTGGGGGAGGAGACCCCGCAAATTTCTCTGACGGGGGCGGGGGGAAGACCCGCTGCCAGGCGGGACCCCGCGCAGATGGAGAAGGATGCTTTGGAGGATGCAGGAGCTGCTGGCCCCTGCCTGGCCTTGCACTAGATGGAGCTGCAGCCCGCTGCGGGAGCCTCCACCACCGCCGCCGCCGCCGCCGTCGCCCTTTGTCCGCCCGCACCGCTCCNTTTGCTGTGCAGTTGTTGGGAGACGTCTTTGCATCTGAGAGCCGTTACACTGCTTTATCTCTCTGGTTTTCTTCATTCCGAATAGGGAGATGCGTTTCTCCAAATTATCTGATGACACCATTATAATGAATTGAAACTTTCGCATGTCCCAGCCCCGGCCCCCG